>VWZW01004706.1:246781-307473 GCA_013397115.1 Edolisoma coerulescens | reverse complement strand
AAAAAAAAAACAACAACAACAAAGCAACAGCAGCAAAGCAGTCGTAACTCTTTCTATAAAGAAGACACATTAGAGACAGCCTGCCCATGAGTTCTGTTTCCCTTCAGGTAGAGCCCTTTTATAGTCTGTTCACTGCAAGCAGGTATTGCCAGTGTGTAAGGCTCTGCTTTGCAAAGTGCTGCCATCCCGGGTTTTCAATGAAATCAGGATGGAGCTCAGGGATCAGTGTGGCTTCAAGCTTCCATTAACTGCTAACTTTACTTGCTGAGGAGAAGAGCCAAGATACGTTTCATTCTTTGGTAGCCAAAAAGAATGGAAGAATATCTGATGTGTTGTGCATTCATGGTCAACGGGAGAAGCTGCAGCAGGACAAATTGCAAATATTTCAGTTCAAAGACAGGACATGACAACAGCACAATATGGAAATGTAGGTGGAGTCCAGCTGGGCTGATGTAGATAGCAGTGGCATCAAAAATCGGCACCATTCAAATCGTTCTGACAGGAGGGAGGTGATAAGAGGCAAAGTGAAGCATTAATGTAACAGTACTTTATCTTTTTACTTAAAAGATCAAATATAAGAGTCAGGTCCCTAATTTGTACACAGTGTAAAGTCAAGCTATAGATTTTTGTCTTCTCAGTCTCGTTCTTCTGCTGTTGTTCTTGATTATCGAAGGGATTCATGAACAGGCTTTAGCTAAGTTTAGGCTCTTTGAAAGCTGTTCATTAGCTGTGTTTGTCCCTCACTGGGAATTCCCAAAGCATGGCAAAAATCTCTCTGCTAAACTTCAAAGGTATTAAAGGTAATCCATTCAGCCTAAACACCACCTTTTTTCCCAAATAATTAAACACTTCCTCATCACTTTTATTGCAATGTAATTTATGGCAAAACTGCAGACTGACTCTGATTGCAAGGATGGCTCAGGAAGTGTACACGTTTGCCAGCAGCCATTGCTTCGCCTGGCATTTACCTCACCTGTGGTTCACAAAGCATGGCCTGCTGCTCTTTAAAAGGGTACAGACTTCCTGCAGAGGCTTTGGAAGAAAGGGCATCAACCAGTTCTGACATAAAACTGTACAGAACCTAAGCATTTATGATGAAGGAAATCTCTAAAATCTCAGGCTACGAGAATTCCTGGGCAGTTCTGGCATTCAAGTACCAAATATGAGGTATCCTGTGGATGATCTTGCTTCTCAGACTCAGGAAAAAAGATCAGATCTTTGTAATCTCTAGCTTTGTCTATACCACTGAGTAAAATAGTCCAGAAACCATGGGTCCTGAGACTGACTGGCAGAAAACACCTTGCAATCTGTGCATGACTTACCCCCTTGCTTGTGCTGATTTTTTAGGAACAGTCCATGACATACATTGTGATCCAGGATGTGCCTGATCATTCCTTCGGGAAAAGGTAGTTTCAGAGGTCTTCAGAACTCTGTAGGAAGGGGACCAAATATCCGTGGATACTGCAGATCATGTCATTGGTCAATGCCAGACAGAGCATGTGAGTAGCAACAATCCCAACTTTAGGGGATGACTTACAGAGTCATCTCTGGGCAAGGGGCCTGGTGGCAGAGCCAGCAGCCCATTGCACAAACAGATTTCACTTGCCAGACAGCTGAGCTGGCATCAGGCTGCAAGCTCCAAAAGATCAGAAAAGCCCTACTACTGCTCCAAAAGCAGTAGCTAGAGACAACTTCTTTTGAAAGGCAAAGGATCCCAGCTCCCTTGAGAGCATTATCCTGGAGCTAGAAAGACATGTGCTCTATCAATTTAAGGTTGCCAATGACTGGTTCAGCACATGCTTAGGGTTGTCAGACCTCTGCTCTCAGCCATGTACTCTTATCACCCACCAACCTGTCCAAGCCAGCTCCCCACACTTCTTCAGGGCTGTGGGGTGGCCACACAAACTTAGCAAATCTAGAGTTCATCTTCTCAGATGAAAATTTCCCGGTGTGGTAGCTGAACCCTGCACTTCTGAGTACCCACCCACATGCGGTGATACTGCACTGTCAGCCCCATCCCGTGCTGGAGCCATTTCAAAAAGGTCATTATGTCCATTTGGCTCGTGAAGTACTGGCGTCATATCTTTTCTGGCATGAAACAAGCATTTGGAGCATGCTCTAATAACGGAATAGCAATCAGTCTTTAGAAAATTCCACTGCTAACTTTTCTGTATGCCTAGTTTAAGTTGCTGAACCCATATATAGCCAGTAAAATGAAATGGCCTGATTTTCAGAGATGCTCAGCTCTTCCACATAAGTGCCTTTGCAAGACAGATGATTTACTAGACTGTGCTGTTAAGCTTGTTAGCTGCTGGCTCTGAAGTTTCAAAGGCTAATCTAAACTGACAGAAATAGGCGTTTTGCAGAGGGACCATCATAGAGGAGAAATATTTTATAGGAGTACGCACTGAATCTATATATAGAGACTGGGCTATCAGCCAGGGTGTGCAGTCCAATAAGTTGTTTCTACCAGAAACAATTGATAAAGATATTGATTAAAGATTTGACAAAGAAGTCATGTGTTTTTTATATGTGATCCCATTTATTGTCATCAGCAATGACAAAAATGCAAGGACTCATGTTTCCTTCACAACACTGATTTAGCACAGAAACTTGTCGACCTGTGGTCCTCTTTGCAGTAGCTCCTCTCCCTCCATCAAGACTACACCTGCTTTGGAGTCCCTTACCTGGAATCAAACAATGCAATGCAGTTTCTTTCTCCTTGGCACCAAGCCCCTTTCTTAGCTTGCCTGAAAGCCTCAAGTCGCTCTTTTTTTTTAGTATCATGCAATATACACCCTCTTGTCTTTTGTCTTTCCTTGCTGGTTGCCCTGCTTCTTTCTCACGTTATCAAATATGCCTTAGTATGTACCAATTTTCTGGAGGATGACTGTTGCTATCGTTATCTCCCTCAAAGTAGAGTTATTTGTCAGAGATGAGCAGTGGGTGTTCTAGCCTCGCCTATGTGTCCATAGAAATCTTAAGAAGGGATCTCACAGGTTCCACTATGCCTTGGATAAAGACCTCCCACCAGATTCTTCCTTTGTGTGAGATGTCCTCCCTCCCATGGACTTCACAGACAACATTCTAAATATTCACTGACAGGCGCAAAATCAATTCAGGACCCAAAGTCAGTGAAAAAAAAAAAACTGCAATGAGGCAGGAAATGGGGGGAAAAATCACTCCAAAATCCCAGTTTTGACCTCTAAATCAGAGGGAAAGGACACAAAAATTATGATTTGAGTAGGGCATTTATTTCCTCTTAATGACTAGGTGCAGACACTGATGTTCACTTTGTGACAAGGAAAGTTTAGCAAAATTGCAAATGGAAAAGTAACTATTCAGTACTGTACTTGCATGCTCTTCAAAATTTTAATTATTCTAGTGAGTAGAGAAAATACAATTTATTCTTCTCATGAGACAGAAAATGAGCAAAAGACAGAGAGCAAGTTCTGTTCTTTTAATTCATTAATCTAGTAATCTATATTCCACGTTATTGCAAATCAAATTTATCCTGCATAGTAAATGCAGCTTGGCAAGTTTTCACTTGAGTATAGGTGATTTTGCTAATCTCCTTTCAGACATTCTTGATCACTCCACTTTTTTGCAAACATTAAAGCAGAGATCACAGTAGTTGTCTTTTTTATTTTGCTTGGCAGGAACTGAAATATCCCATGAGTACCTTCTATGAAATAAAGACGGTGATTTGACAGATCCTAAGATCCTGTAGTCACTGGAAATCAGGGGATTCACATAGAATTTGTATTGCAGATCTCTCCCAAACCTCACTTCTGGGTATATAATAATTGTAAGCAATCCATACTGATCCTTTATTAATTTGGCCTTTTTTATGGTTTTTTGCCTCCTTCAAGCCCCTCTACAAACTATGTTATCAATCACTTTTGCTTATGTTACCAGACTTCTATATTTTCTAGTAATGCAAAAGTAAATGTTGCATGTATCCCATAATGGTACATATCAAATAGCTCTTTCATTCAATTTCTTTAGGCAGTTTTTATTTTGCAAAAACAAAGCTATTTTTTAAAAACACCTAAATTCTTCCAGAGTTATTAAAACAGATTGATTCCATTAGCTTCTATGCTGAGTCTAGGAAATTTCGATTTCTGGGCCTCTTTTCAGAAGCAGGCAAAGACAAGAATTTTATATTTCAACCAGGGTACAAATTTGACGTTCTTCTCATTTCTAGAGCCCTCCATACATGATCTGAACTTGGATTCTTGTCATCATACATGATGTAAGCGATTAAATGCTTAGTACATCTAACATATTGTGGACATTGTATATAAGCTATATGGTCAAGCTGTAGTAATACATGAAGTAAAAGAAACAAATTGCAAAATTCAAGATTCATGCACTGACTCGTAGCTAAAGGTATCTTCTGACATAACAACTTTGCACTAGGAAATGTATCAATCTTTCTCTTTGTTCCTACCAATCTTTCTGATATGAAACTTCTGTTGGGTTTTTTTTTTATAATTATTTGTATGCAGAAGTGTTAATGCTATTTGTTAATGCTGTTTTATCTCCTGATCCACATTTAACTTCTTGCCAAATGTTCTGATCATATGTATGTAGGTTAAAAGGCTTAAATGGACTGACTTCCATTCAGATTGTACAGCCAGTGGGCCAAGGTAACAAACTGATGTAAGTAGGTAAAGGATAATTCATGTTGTAGCATACCTTGGTTATTCTGCCTAAATAATTCACCAGCATTCAGTCCAGTAGGGAACTTCTTGCCCGTGAAAAAGACATGATGTTTGCCCTGTAAAACAATGGGACTCCACAGCAGCACAATATTCCTGTAGGTAAAACTGGACAAAAAACTGGGCTAGTTTAGATTTAAAAGGTTAAACAAGGATAGGAAGAACAAGAGAAAAGATTAAAAAGCCAAAAAAGGAGACCATAGGAGCTAGAGGAAGGCAGGTACCTGAGGTGATGGTCAAAATAAGTCTCATTTGATGTATTCTGACAAATAATAATTTAAAGTTGGCAGAATATTTCAAAACTTAAAGAGATTAACATCCTAAAGGTCCTCCTACCTTTTCTATCATCTTGCTTATTATTGCCCTCTTTTCATTGACATTTTTTTCTCTTTCTCTTTCTTTCCCCATCATACTCAGCTTGAAGCATGTCCCATTTTAACTTCTGCTCATCAAATACAGAAAAGGCTCAAATATGCATTTTATTAGTCCTATTTGTATGAGGATACTTCCCTGATTTGAGTGTGATTTCCTCATGGAAACAGCCATATGGATAAAAATCCTTACAAGGAAGAATTAGCATTAGTGATGTTGGTACATGTGGTTTTAAATAAGCATGCCAGTCTTTATATGGAGAGAATATTGTGAGGAAACCTATTGATTTAAATGGTATTGCTTATGGGAATAAGCTGCATGGTTGGACAATCTGTTGTGCAAAATGCACCCTCTTCCTCCCTGCTATAAAGAGAACACTGACTGTGAGCCATAGTGTCATCATACTCATGAATACAAAACCCTAATGTTACAAAGAACTCGTGCACACCAAGTTTGGGAATATAAAGCATCTTATGTAAGTGTCCATATCTTATATGGACACTTAACTCACAGGGTTTCCATCCTGTTTTTATTAGGCATCTGGTGTTTTGATTTGTCAGAGAAGATCATTCTAAGAAGGATGTAGAATCTTCCTACCATTTGTTCATATAATGTTTGTCCTTCTCATTTTCAAACCCTAGGATCATTATTTATAGATAAAGGAAATCTGGATTATCACACAAGAATGAGACATTTCTTCATTTGTTCATAATTTATCCTCATCCTACCGCTAGTTTTGGCAGTTCAACCATTAGACACAGTCAGATAATAAAAGCTCACAGCATGATGCCTATCTGTAGAGTTTCGCTCTGTTTTTGCAATCTAGGCAGCAATATTCTCTAATTAAGTAGGGGAAAAATTCTATGTACCATGCAAACATGCTCTTAGGTAAACTATGTGCATTATCTACTGTTGAAACAAATATAAGCCGTGTTTAACCAATGACAAAATCTGGCATTTTATCTCAAAATAGTTTATGCTCACTCAGCTTCAGAACCATGTTTCTATATGAGATAAGAACCAAAACAAAATCCACTTTTAAAAGATTAAGTGTGTAATAAGCCATACATATTTTATCCTTGTAGTCATAGCTACGCTCCCAGAGCCAAATAAAAATTAACTGTGTTAAACAACATGCTGACTAGACGCTGACATAGTTATCAGTCAGTTATCAGTCAGTTATCACTCAGCTATCAGTCAGCCAGTCGTGGTGTCTGCACAGAGGTAACCCTGCTCTGTTGTCCTGTTGATCAATCTGCTATTCCAGTTCCTTTTCTGGCAAAGAATTTATAGGGAAATTTTGGCAGGCAGTTTGACAACTCAAGTAAAACCAAGTTATTCTTATTTTACACCTCTAAAAAAGAATATCCCATGGTTTTGATTTTGGCCCCTGCTCAGTTTTTTAAGGGATGGTGGGTAGTGTGGAGGCAGCTTTCCTAATTTCCTTGTTGTGATATTAATCCCTCTGATGTATCCCAGGGAACTGAGGGATAGTGATGCACAACCTTATTTCAAGCACTGGTGACATAAAACTTGCATTTGGATGAGGCCCATTATAATGAAAAGATCGCAGAATCAGCTGAGTTGGAAGGGACCCACAAGGATCATCAAGTCCAACTCCCTGCCCTGCACAGCACCATCCCCAGGAGTCACACTGTGTGCCCAAGAGCATTGTCCAAATGCTTCTTGAGCTCTGTCAGGCTTGGTGCTGTGATCACTTCCCTGGGGAGCCTGTTCCAGTGCCCAACAACCCTCTGGGTGAAGAACTTTTTCCTGATATCCAACCTAAACCTCCCCTGACACAACTTCAGGCCATTCCCTCAGGTCCTGTCACTGGTCATCACAGAGAAGAGATCAGTGCCTGCCCCTCCTCTTCCACTCACGAGGAAGTTGTAACTGCAGTGAGGTCTCCCCTCAGTCTCCTCTTCTCCAGGCTGAACAGAGCTTTTAGACACTAAATGCAGAAGTACAACTTCTCTTGACTTTTTACATGTACTTTAAAATGTTTTAGAAATGCAGAATGCACAAGCAGGCTTACAACATGCATTAAAGTTTCACACATAGTGTTTCCCGGGGGAAATAGCTAACATTTTTTTGGGACTTCTACTGAGCAAGGCACCCCACTATGATGAACTTAAGCGGCAGAGAAAAATCCAGATTTGGTATTAGGGCAAATTTCTTAATGGCAGGAATAATGAAGCTCTAGAGGGATTGCCCAAGGACATTGTTGAATATCCATCCCCAGAAATCTTTGAAAAAGAGAAAAAACTGCAGTTATAGGTGATCCTGTCTAGGGGTGGCCAACTGAACTTCATGAATACTCGAGGTCACCTCCCGCTTTATTTCTGTATGCAACCCTTTTCCATACTTACTATGAGAAATATCAGCAGAGCAAGCCCCTTCATCGCAGTGGAAGTGTGTATTGCATCTGACAATGTGCTGTGTGTGGAGTCAGGAAATCCACTGCAGCAGTGGTTGAGATGATCCACGGGCATCTCGAGCAGCCACACAGGAGTTACAAGCCATGTCAACCAGGGTGCACTGCCCCTATTAGTGAATCATCACTCTGATAAGCATGAGGCACAGGCCAGAAGGTAGACAAAATTAGAGTTTAAAGCAGAATAATTATGTGAGACTCTTTCCTTTCTCAGTATCAAAAGGGGGAAAAAATGTTGCTAATAGATTTTGTAAGAAAGCCACTGACATGGTAGTAGCAAACACACTCTTATTCTGCACTTTCTGCACAGCTAGAGTGCAAGACAGATCTAGACTTTGGCTTTTTCCATCAGTTTCTTGGAGGCTTTCTTCCAATGTGGATTAGAAAATTGAAGAGGGACAGCAGGATCAGAGACATCTATTAGGACTGAAGAGCAGCGATGATATTTTTCAGAGGAAGTGTGAGAAATGCTTCATAGGAATGAGCAGAAAGCCTGCACCATCCTGTAAGTTCCTCAAAGCAGTGTCCAAAAAGTGCTTATTGCATAACTTTTCTATAACAGTAAATATAATGATAATGATGGCAAAGAAGTCCTTAATTTTAGCACCAGTAGATAAAATGCAGGTGACAAGTGATCACTGTCAGGTTGAGAGTATTTAGTCTTTATAAATTGAAATACTCTGCATAATTCCTACTGATGTATTTGTATCCTGAAGAGATGGATTTCCTTGTCATCCTTGTTGTCTCAGCAAGAAGGCCAAGATAGGAGAAAACCCAGAAGAATTAAACAGCAGGACAAATGAGTATCACTGAGCAAGTGATATAGTATAATATAATAAAAAAATATAATATAAAAGCATAAAAATATAATAAAAAAGCATAACATAACAAAAAAAAATCTCCTTACTGCTGCAAAAGGAGAGAGATAGGAAGAAATATTAGCAAATTTACATTGCCAAGACAAAGATTTTAAGAAACCGTATAATGCAGGGCCAAAGACTTATATCTTAAAACCAAAGATGTTCTGTATGAATATGGTGTCTAATGTCTAAATGTTAAAGTCTGGTTTGAATACAGTATTTGATTTATGACAGCTACAGATGGGAATTTTCTGTTTCTTTTTCAAGGCAGGATTTCTGATCTGTCCAGTGACTGATCCCAAGATAAAGGACTGGATAGTCAAAGGATGATTAGAGTTACATTTCATGAAAACTGAAAGAATTTCTCAACGCTAGCAGAATGCATCTTCAATGACCAAGACAGCAGCAGTACAGCTCTGCCATGAAAGATTCATTAATCCATGACCAGCCACAGAATGTGGCTTCTTCTCTGACTCCTCGCTCTAATTGCCTTGCTATTGGTACCAGTTATTGAACTTATAAAATGTATCTTAATAAAATGGAAGAAACACACATCTTTCAGTGTCCTATACTCTCTTCCTGTGAAGCCATCAAGTTCAGCAGCCTCATTAACTTTGCAGTGTTGAGCCTTAGTGAATAAGCCAAGTTCACTCAGCCCTCTACAAATGCAGCTGGTTACAGTACTTCAACACTACAAGGAAAGAATGAAAAAAAGAGGTTGATCGATAATTACTACTCCTACAGTGTGACAGCCATGAATTATTTTAGTCAGAGTAGATTGTCCACAACCTTATTTTTGCTGCATTCCTTTTGAAGCTTCTAGAAGTTGTGCTGTTGAACAGAGTAGTTTTCTTATTTTAGTCTGAACAAATTGCAAGAGTGGAATAAAAAGCCAAGGGAGAATAATATATTATTTCTCATAGACTAACTGGTTTAATTTCCCAGTTGGCAAAATAAGAAATAAAGCTGTGTAGTTTTGTTTTCAAGATTAAAATATTCTGTATGAACACACACGTACATTTCCCACTGTGATGTTGATATACATGGACAATGAATAGAGATATATAACCTTCATTAGAAATTGTGAAAATCTAAATAAGTGGGCATAATCTGGTGTCAGACGATGACACGACAGGGTGCAGTTCAAGTAAAAACATAAATTAAAATATGGAGGGAGACAGAAATCTGGCCTAATGGAGTAAAATCTGCTTTACATCTCGAGCATGTTTTCTGCTGTAATTTCTGCATAATGTTCTTGTAATCTATATGGGTGCAAACTTCATCACCATACATCTATGCATTCTTACTGAATACTCTTACTGAATACTTTTTTCAGGTAGAGTTTGCACCCCAGCTGTCTGTTACCTTTTCTTTTTCAAAAAGTTCAGTATTTACACCACAAACATTCCAACTTTCGTCTCAAAAGAATTTTCCACATTGGATCAAATTTTTATGTCCCTCCAAACAATAATCAAGCAAATTAAAGTCATCTTTAACATCCTCTATGTTTTCTTCTATTTCTTCCCCTTATTTAAGTCTGCCTCAAACATTCCCTCCCTCAGGCTTGAGGCCGAGCCTGTGTTCCAGGTCTGTGACTGTGGCAGGGGAGGTGATGCCTTTCTCTGCAGAAACTCTGCACTTGCCGTTCTGCTAACCCAGGGGAGATTTCTGCATGGCTAGGCTGCAAGTACTGAAATTCAATATTAAGCAACAGTATATATCACTTCACAGCAACAGTTTAGCAAGAGTTTTAGAAATAGGCTCCTAAATCCAAGTTCTAATAAAAGGAGAGAGACCAGAGGACAAAACTATAATACATAGAGGTTGTCTTTACATTTCCTGTTTTATTTTATGTTCAATCATTCATTAATCTGCTGCAATAATGTATTGAACCTCTTCTGTTAATTATTCATATACTCCATCAATGACAGTGGTTATTGGCTGTTATTATAAATGTGCATACAAATTAATAATAGAGAGATAGGAATTGTCTCCTTTTTTTTCAGTTTGACTTCTTAAGGCTTGTATAGCTGTCAATTTTTGAATGACTGAGCTTTCAGCATGTCCAACAGTAAACATTCCTATTAGAAAATGCTCAGAAAATGAGGGACCAAGTTATCTTTCAACATTACACCACTTTCTGTAGGCAAAACAGGTTAGTCTAGGGCACAAGAAAGAATTATTTTGCAAAAGTCACAAAGAAGGAATATGCAGGTGCTCCAGCTTAGATTAATAAATGCATTTTTTTCATCCAGTGGTAAAGGAATAATCTCATTGAAGACAAAGAGCCATTGCACAGGAGGTATCCGGGTGTGCTTCACTAGAAGCGAGCTGCATGTTGTCTGGCCATGTCTATGTGGCAGCCAGGAAGACATTTCATATCCTGTGTGATTTCAAATGATTATTTACTGAACTTGGTATGGTATAAACTTCTGTTCCATTTTAAATCCTGTGAAAGAAAACACAGTTATGTCCCTGAAACACAGGAATGGGAGTATAGAAATCAGGAAGTTCCTCCTGGCTGAGCCCCAGGGGTTTTGTGGAAAGAACAACCACATACATAATAGACAGAGTGAGAGTAGAAGTTCTTACGGTATCAGATTCACAAGAGCTTCTGCTATGACAGAAGTTTTGCTTCTTTCCATCCTCCACCCTCTGCATATTAGCTCACAGGATGCATGGCACAGAATCCTGATAAAATCCAATTGATTTGTTATGTATTAAAGTTTGCCAAATGCTAACCCACAAACTTGGGATAGAATTAATTTCTTCTGCCAAAGCACTTAATCTAAATGCTGCAACAATCTAATGAAGAAAATGTTGATTCGAAGGTTGCCAGGAAAAAGGATACACATAAATACTTATTCCATGAATTTAAGAGATAATAATATTACAAAGTTATTCCAATAAAAAACTTGCTAGTTGTGCAAACATTTTTCCTCCCAGTGTGGTGTCATGGAATCAGCAGAAAAAAATCTTCCCAGCTTGTCACAGAACATGATGAAGAAATGAAAATAAGAAAGTAAGAAAATATGAAATCTTTAATTAAAAAATGCCTCCTTCAGCATTTGCTGAAATTATTAAGGGTTTTCTGTGGATTGCAGTTGTTTTCTTTGGCTTATAAGCTGAATCTGGAGGTTTTATACTCCCTGATAGAAGTGGCTGTTGAAAACAGGGCAGAAATGATGAGGACTAAAGCACACGAGTTGCGACAGGCCTTTTATTATCTCACTGAAAACTGAAAGGGGGAGGCAGGGAATATTTTATGAGTAATGTGTTTCTTACATTTTGGAGGAAAAGAAATAATAGAAATATGGTGGGAAATGCCATGAAAGTTCATATCAGAACTGTGAAAGACACATCACACTCTGTTTTGGGACAAAAAGGAAAAATATTAGATAGAAAGAAAAAATCCTGCAAAATCTGGGTCCAGTGTTCCAGTACAAGAACCCAATCCAGAATGTATGTTTTTCAGTACTGCCTGGTCGCTAACACGAGGATTTCAGATTCTTGTTTTATCTTTGTTGATAACCAAAACCTTCATCATACAGATGGAGGCTACTCCTCCTTGATCTCCTCTCCTATCTGGTTCCAACTCTCAGCATCATTTCCTCTGAGTTAGAGCACTGTCCTGGGCAGAGGAAACACATTTCTCAGTGCCTGAGTATAGTGCAAACCCCACCACCTCTCTCAGCATCTATGTCTGAGCAAGAGAGACCCTCAACCCTGAAGGCATGTCCTTCCTCCAAGAGGCCATCAGCATCCAGTTCTTGCTGTGGCAGCAGCCCCAGACACTCTCTAGAAGCAGAGTAGCAGCACCACTGGGCCCAGCCTTTCTGCTGGCTTTGTGCTGGCCATGGCCCCTGCCTGGAGCTGCTGCCCTGAAGAAGCTCCTCTCTCTACACCGACCTCACAGGCAGCTGCGGCGTCAGACACTGCGAGCCTAGAGGAGTGCTGGGGGCTGGGCTTTTCCCGTGCTATGACAGATCCTGTTGGATACTCATTAGTAAGGTGATGCCTGAGATGGCCACCTAAAAACAGAGACTAGACAGGAATAAGGGAATAAACTTAGGTATTTATTTGAAGGGTCTTCAGGTACACCCTGGGCAGGCCAAAGGCAACACCCAAGGTGGACCCTGAGTCACAAGTTCTTCACACTTTTATAAGTTTGGTTCATTTACATATCAGGGTTAATTTTCCAATTAAAACTTTAGTTAATGATGTAATTTCCTCAAGCTTACCCCCTTTCTAAGATTTTGGTTTACACATTTTGGGCCTAGGACAGTCTGGGTGTCCTTGGAGAGCAAGCTTGGAGAGGCTTTGTTATGCCTAACCTGCATAAGAGAACAGTAGCTAACAGGCTACAAGAAACGTCAGAGTTACACACTAAGCAATACAGGATTTGAAAATATAAAAGTTAAAACCTAAGGCATCAAAGGGATGAGGAAATTTTCCTGTGTACAGCAACGTGTGTGGGTTAATGACTGTCGCAATGGTGTAGGGTTGTGACCCTCTATGTTTTGGATTCAAGTACTGCCATGTAAGTTCTTTTGAGAAGCCAGCCACCAATTCATTTAATGTTAGACAGTGTTCTTTAGCCATATCATAGCAAGAAATAATACATAATATTTGATGAAGTATTAAATGAATAAATTTAGCTTATCACTTTTTAAATATGCATCAATTCAAGAACTAAATGAAAGTAAGAGACCCATTGAGGAAGAAATTTTTAAGCTCCAGGTGCTGAATTCACTTGTCCCTTTTCAAAGACAAGGATGACAAAAACTAGGTGCACTTCTGTTCTGTATCGATGTTGCACATAGGCATTTATAGATCACGGATTACAGTCTGAAGACCATGAGAGGCCTGTGACACCACAGAAGGTTGTCTACAGCTGGCATGCTATGTAGATAGCTCTGTATTTCATTATAAAAGTGCTTGGTGGTTTGTGAAAAATAGATAGTGTCTGAACAGAAATGTTGATGTTAAACATATCCATGATTCAAATAGCCCAAAGATCAGACAGATTTCTCTACCCAGGAAAATGTTCAGGATCCCACTGATTCACCTTCCCTGCTATCCATTTCAACTCCCAGTCTGCTCAGGCAGACCCGGAGAGATGGTTTTTGTGGCTGCCACACACTATTTACATGCTGGTCTTTTTAGAGTTCATGTCTACATTTGACTGAAGATAACTTGACTAAAAATATTAAGGCATGACCTGTGGAATTCCCACAGCAAAAGTGTTTCCTGATCAGATTTTCTACCACTAAAAATGTACACCCCATTCATATTCCAAAGTAGCCTTTTCTGTGGTTCGTCTATACCTTGCCCATGATGAGTGGCATTTTTGATTGCTACATCATTCAGGTTTCTAAACCACTTGTACTGCCATAATCTCCTAACAATTTTGCCACCTCTATCTGAAACTTGATGGAAAAAGCATTGAGATAATGCAGTTCTGAGGATTATCCATAGGCCTCCAACTGCAGTCATGCAGACTTATTGAGGATGACTGCTTGGGAAGTTCCTTTTTTCTTTCATTTTTAAAAGGAAATTTGTGTTTTCATTAATCCCCTGAAGTGCAAAGAGCAACATGACTGGGAAGCCTGTAGTGTGACTGGGGAGAATTGAAATCAAACATAGCAGAGAATGAGAAGAGGGATGTAGAAATAGCAGACTGGGTGGGCAGAGTATGTTTCTGAATTATGACTACTCTTAGGTCAGCCCCTTTCTTGTGGTCAGAAGCCACTTGATCCAAGCTAGCAGCTCTGCTACCTGTAAACAATGGTTTTTTTCTGCAGAAAATGTTTCTGCTAGAAGTTGGGATGGCATAGTGACATCCAGCAGACCGGCTGAGAGCAGCAGCCCTTTCAAGAGCATGTGGCAGAAAATCAGAAGACAGAATTTCAGCTGCTTGGCTCTGTGAGACCTGTCTCCATGGAGAGACCAGTCGCTTGCTAAGATTAGAGCCACCTCTGCCCAGCATTCCCTGCACACCCTTTAATGAACCCACATGAGATGTCAAAATCCACATGCTGAGTTGACTCATCCCTCTTCAAAAGTAAGGATGCCATGACCTAGGTGCATGTGCTATAGTGCTTGTGGAGAGCAGTTATCACCCACAGACTACTGGGATGTTCAGCCATGCACCAAGGCACGGCCAGAGGAGCACCTGCATGGGCAAGGCGGGGTTTGGTATTCTGCACCTTCTGGGACACTTTACTTCTCAGGGTTGGGAAGAGCACATGACGAAATGTTAAAGGGGCAGAGCAAACCACCTGTGGGTCCTGGTATTCTGTAAATACATCTAGTAATTTCAGTCTTCATTTCCCTGGTGCTAGCTGGCACCAGAATCTCTCAGAAACACAGTGCCAGCAGTCTTCATCAAGACTAAGTACAACAGCAGGAGACGTGCTGCTCTGCAGACCTTCCATGCTGAGAACCTTCCATGCTGTTAAGCTAAACCTGCACGGAGCCTAATTGCCGTCTCTATGGAGCCTTGCAGAGTCGGCGGCTATCCCCCTTGTGCAGAAAATGTCAGATCTCACCCAAAACACTTCTCTTACTACTTTAACTTAATGACCACTCTCAGTTTCCCTTTACTGACTGCCCTTTTACTGGCAAGAAAGAAAAGCCTCTTTTTAAATGACAAGAGAACTGGTTTTCTCCCATTTATTGTAGTGTCAACCTGGAAAACTATTGACATCAATAATGCTGAACATTATGAGAGAGGAAAATCAGGCCCCACAGATTCACAGAGGAATTAAAGGGATCATTGGCTCAGAAAAGGTATAACACAATTTTCATTGTCACCAACAATTGTACCGATCCACCTGCAAGGAAAGCTTCTCTTTCAAGAGTGTCTGTCCAAGTGTCTTTAGAAGGTCAGTATAGTCTACGCTGAGCCCTCTTTTGGTGAGTGCTAGTTAGCAGATACTTTAGATTAAACAGATGAGACAGGAAGAATTGTTTTGTTTTCTCATCTCCAATATTGAGAAAGTCTGCTTAATGAAAGCCCAGCTTTCAAGGTACTGGGCCATCTGTGGACACTCACATTTTTAAGTTTGCTTATTTGTAGAAGATCCTGATGATGGATTTCACATGCTTAAGCAAAACCTGTTCACTGGAACATTGCTTAAACTACTGTTCACACACTGAAGTATTCCATGAGAAAAAAGGATTTTTTCTGGTTCACAGAGCTCATTTGAACTTGGTTCTGAACTGCAGAGTCTATAATACTCACTGCTGAGAAACACTGAAAAAACCCAAAAGTATCCAGCATGAGTGAGACACTGAAATGTGCTTAGACCCTCAAGAGCTGACATTAGTTATGTGTATCAGGAACAGCTGTCACATAAATCATTCCAAATCTTTGGTCTTTAGTTCCACATTTTGTTCCTTTCTAGTTATTATTTTTGCTCGTTGTTCAAATTCCCCATCATAAAGTTAAACAAACACTTCTTATCAAATATTTCTTGGCCCCTTGCTTCATATCTCAACTGCCATGTCACCACTTCATTTCACTTCACTCAGACAATCTATATCATGTAATAAGTCCATTATTTATTGGAAGTTGAATATATGTCATCCAATAAAATGGTCTGTATTAGATATGTTATAATGATATAGCATAACAACTATATAATACATTATACAACATATTGTATCATTGTTGCATATTATATAATACACTATATAATTACTACACTGCATCATATACAAATATGCACTAAACACAATTACTAAATGTAATAACAGAATTATATCTAATGTGATATTTTAAGATATATTTAATGTGTGGTTAGGGATAATTAATCATATATTTTTTTAACCTCATCGATTTTTAACAGTCTGTTCATTAGCTCATATCAAGCTAGAAGAAATGTTTCCTTTTCACAGCATTTGCCTTAGAAAAGAACAAAAATTAAAAGAACTGATCTATCGGTCATCCACCATCAAGGCACTCTGGCTATTTATTAAATACTATTTGTATTACATGACCATTTCCACAACATCATATTCTAATATTAATCCTCTCACTGACTGGCAAACAGGAATTCTTTGAAGGGTAATGGTACTAAAGCTTTCAGTTGCACCACATCTCTACAGATAAACAGACTAAAAATATCTATAGCATGGGGAAGACACTCTGGATCTTTCCTGGAGTTTAGAATGTTGTTTCTTGACATATTTTTTGGGGAATATTTTTAAGGTTGGTCATAATCAATGATCTGTTTACAGCGCAGAGCTTTAAACCAAATCTTCAGCCCTTTCCAGCAAGCCAATTAGCAGGACTCATTATGTAAAAGAGGATATTCCAGCAGAATTTCTGTTTTATTTATGCCGAGCTCTACTCAAAGATCCCTTTGGTTTCTGCTTAGTTAAGAACAGAAATGAGCTGCTCATGCACAGAGAAAATAAAATAAAAATGTTAAGGAGACATCTTTTATCTTTCGGGGCAGTTTTTGTCCTGAAGTATATAAAAACATTTGGAGTATTAGATCATTACACCTAAACTATTTTAGTGGGTCTAGCTCTGCTTGCACTGGTGGGGCCTCACCTTGAATATTGTGTGCAGTTTTAGTCACTGCAGTATAAGAAAGATATTAAACTCTGAGACAGAGTCCAAAGGAGGGCAACAAAGATGGTGAAGGGCCTTGAGGGGAAGCTATACGAGGAGCAGCTGAGGTCACTTGGTCTGTTCAGCCTGGAGAAGACTGAGGGGAGACCTCATTGCAGTTACAGCTTCCCTGTGAGGGGAAGAGGAGGGGCAGGCACTGATCTCTTCTCTGTGGTGACCAGTGACAGGACCCGAGGGAATGGCCTGAAGTTGTGTCAGGAGAGGTTTAGGTTGGATATTAGAAAAATGTTCTTCACCCAGAGGGTTGTTGGGCACTGGAACAGGCTCCCCGGGGAAGTGTTCGCAGCACCAAGTCTGCCAGAGCTCAAGAAGCATTTGTACAATCCTCTCAGGCATATGGTGTGACTCCTGGGGATGGTGCTGTGCAGGGCAGGGAGCTGGACTCAGTGATCCTTGTGGGTCCCTTCCAACTCAGCTGATTCTGTGATTCACACCCCAGGATATGATATGAGACCCCCACCACCCCCTCTGAGAGCTCTAGTTTAGCTACCCCTCTCCATACATGCCTACCTATACTCCCTCCTGCTCAGATAGACAGTGCTTAAGAGTAGCTCTGTTGAGTCATAAAAGACATTTATGCTTGGGCAACTAAATTCTTCTTGAACTGGCTTGAGACAAGCCATCCTTTGGCTTTGCATTAATTAGATCTCCTTTGACTATAGTGGAAACTAGATATTCTGTATGTTGGTACATACCTACAAGTAGACATCTATAATGTAAGTGTCTTGACTTCTGGTCTGGATCCCAGTGGATATATCTAAATGCAAAGCTTTGAGGCAAAGCAGTTACATCATTAACACAACTTATACTGCTGAGGCCATGGAGAAAAGCAGAATTCAACTTTAATTACTTCATTTTTTGTAATGTGTTTTGAAGTATTTTGAAGGCAGAATACTTCTTGCTGTTACTGTTAGGAAACTAGCTGCAAAACTGAGAAAAGAAATGCAGAACCAGGCCAAAAGTAAAGGGTTTGTAAGGCAGCCATGTAAGGCAGCCATGCAAGGCAGCCATTGTCATACACAAAAATCCTAGCTGGTCTTTTGCTCGAAGGTTTGCCCATCTGTGACACCTGTCCCCAGTTTATTGTTCACGAGTTAATGTATATGTTATTAGTTTGCTTTTCAAATGTTAATTGTTAATTAATTGTTGTTTAGTTAATTAAGGCTACTCCACCAGAGCACAAGTCAGCCCCAGACATTCCCAAAGAGTAGCCTTCCTTCCCGACATTTTAAAGTTAAAAGTTAATAAGGTCATTTCACCAGAGCGCCGCTGACCCCAAGCACCCCCTAGAAATGGCCAAGTTTTCTCCAAAGTTATCAATTTTATTGTTAAGGTTGTTACAAATTTTACAGTTCTAGTTTGTGATAGCATTCCCTGTACATTTTCACTTATTTTAGACAGTGTAATTTAAGTTTTATTAAAAATCCTAAGTTCATCAAAATAAAGATCCAAGCCAGCTACACTGGGCTTTCAAACCACCGCTTGCCAAAAATAGCCCTCAGCTGCCACCCCTGTAACTTGCCTCCATGGCAACGCTGCATACTAATGAGAAGCCTTCCCGCCTTTTCTCCTGAGGCGATGTCACCAGCCTGCTCTCCCCTAGCAGCAGGAGCCGATTGGCGGGGAGGGCTTACCTCACCCAGATCACTCACCAACCAGCAGGAGCCATGGGGGCCGGACAGGGGCGGGCAGCTGAAGACACCAAACCCTATAAAAGGCACTGCATCAGAGCAGAGCTGAGCACTTTGCCTCCGACTAGCGCCTGGTAAAGCTGGGTGTTGAGGGGCCTTGGATCTCTATTATAAAGACAACTCTAATTTTCTTTTTGATTTCAGATTAGCTGAAATCACCTCAACACCGTACAGCTCCCGTCAACGGGGAGCCGTGCGGTGGCCCGGGTGTCCAATCCCCGTGAACCCGGTTCTTTATATTTTATTTTCCAAGCTTGTATTTATTATTTACTTTCCGTTTATTGTTTTCTTTTTTTTTGAATTTTCTTTCTTTGGATCTTTGGACGCTTCACTGTGGCACTTTCAATAAAACTTCCATCTACCTCGCAGTGGAGTGAGTTGTCACATTTCTGACAGGCATGCTAAGAAAATAAACCCAATATTTTGTAGATAAAGAACATCTGGCAGAAAATGGTCAGATTTCCCAGTCTTCCTGGTAAAAGTTGTAGTAGGTCAGCTGTGGACATCCGAGCTCCTCCCCTGAAGGGTGCTCTTGTTCCTTGCCCTTGCTGCAGCTGATTAAGGTACATTCAGAAAGCCGAAATATGAATGACCTGTGATCTCCTCCAGCTCTCCCTTCCAAATGCTGCCTGGGACAGCACAGTCAGACTGAACCTTACCAGCTCTCTCCCTTAGTCCTGTCTTGATGAAGCCAACTTAAAGACCAAGCCCCAGCTTGTCAGTGAAACCCAAAATAAAGGATTTTTCTCTGTTTGGGCAGTAGCTGCAGGTGCTGTGGGGTGGCCAAAAGGGCTTTTAGCCCTGGTGCCATTTCTGTTTATGTGTGAGGTCCAGAGGCTGACTTCAGTAAAGCCCATCCTTTCCTGCCAGATAATCCCAGGGAAGCAGAGCCCAGACATGTGAGTTCAGATCTGCCCAGCCTGGCAGAAAGCTTCTCATGGCAGGACCATTCTCTTCTGGACATTTGCATCTCCTATCCTTACGTAAGTTGATCAAAGCAACCATGATTCACTTAAGATTTGTTCCACTGTAAATAAAGCCAGAGCCTTAACCACAAACACTTTACGTGTGCTTGTTAGCAGTGTGTAAGTTATGCGCCAGTCCCTCCTGGCTGTTTGCTCCTAGTCCAAGATTCATTTATTACCATTCCATGTCATCTAACACTATCCTGCTGATCTATAGGAAAAAAATGCATAGTAAGCAACAACTGAATATTATAAAAGGCTCCCACTTTTGCTGTTTAATGCATTATCTAACTCATACATCTTTACATTACCACAAGGTTTCTGGAAATTAAAGTGTTGGAACGTGACTTGCATGGTACTTAAGATTTTCTGGTAGGTTTACAAGATATCGAATGAACAGCTCAAATTTTTTCAAGACGTATGCCTAATAAGTGGAAAAATGGGTGTGTGGTTGTGCAACTGTTGATAGCCAGTGCAGCCATGCTCTCATTTCACATATGAGCACTTTTTGTACTGGTGCCTCACATAAGTAAATGTTTCTCCATTGTCATTTGAGGGATTGTTTTAAAGCTAAGTATCCAAACACATACTATACAAATAAAACTTTTATCATTTCAGGATTCTGTATATGGGACTCAAGGTCAAGCAGACCTTGAGTTTCAGTCTCAGAAATCTCAGAAGCAGAAAGCTTGAGCTCCACAGCACACAGCCACTGTCATCGACTGCTGCTACCTCTGCATGACATGCAGGAGCAGAAGGGCAGCACGTGTCAGATATGCACAGTAAAGTTGCACTAAGTCCTAAAAAATCTCTGTGAATGAACAGATAAACTAGGTTCTAGTGAGTTGAACCTAATTTTGGAAGCAGCTATTAACCTAAAGAAAACACTGTGGTCAAAGGTAAAAGATTCATTGCACTGAAATTTAAAATGTTTGGAGAACAAGCTCAAAAGAGGCATTGAGCAGTACAGTTTCTATCCTCATTTTTCCTTAGATTTTTTAGTTACAAATTAATTAGAAATAAGCAACATCAGAATCAGTCGATGTACTAATGTATTAAAAAGACACATTTAGGTAAAGATTTACCATATCAATAAGAATACCAGGGACTTGTCCCATTGTGCCTTAAGCAAATACATGATAGAGCAAAAATTTTCCTAAATTTGTGCAAGTCTGACAGACTGACATAAGAGTGTATTCCAGATGTAAGTTCCTAAAATCATAAATACTAATTTCCCAAGGGATTTCAGAACATCATATAACTTCACTGCACACCTCCTTGTGGCAAATAAAAAGAATATAGAGATTGGAACTGGGCACTTTGGAGGACCACTCTGACAAGTATATAACTTATTGCTTCCCTACAAAAAATTATGACCAAAGTTTACCTGAAAATCATGTTTTGAAAGAAAATCTTGAGGTTTTTTCAATGACAGTCTTAGTGGATGGATTTGGGAAGAAGCAGCATAGTGTACACATGAGGAACTGAAGAACTTTCTCCTCTTTTAGTTGCTAAGGGCACCTATGAGGGACAAGCATTAAAATCTGCAAACTTTGTAACTCCTACCTAAAATCCTGGAAGACTTGTGTAAAGAAGTCTTAACTTTTTGGATTGTATTCTTCAAGAAATTTTAGACCTCTGGAAAAATTCCAGACAGCTGGATGTCAACAGGAGTCAGGTATGAAAAAGAACTGATGAATAAAGATAATATGTAGACTGCTGTTTCAGAGTAACATAGATAATTGTCACAGTGGCTTTTAATCAACACTTTTAAGCATATTGTTGATGTTTTTCAGGTGAATTTGAACACATCTAGAATCTGTTGATCTCCTTTTCCCATTCTGTCTAGCATATCATCATCTTCAGACCTGAAACAAGTTTTCTAAAAGTTACTAAGAAAAAGCCTTATAAACACAAATTTTTCTCTTGACGATGATGATGACTACATGCCAATTTAAGCAGTGGTTAATTAATTCACTCTGTCAAAGGGGAAAAAATTATTTGTCTGGATTGCTTATGTTGTCATGGTATCTCTACTCCCTCAAAACCAAATCTGGGAGAGTGCTTTCATCCCAGACATCCCATCAGTCCAAATCTGCTTGGCTGTCATCACTTCCAGACTCTGTCAATAACTGGTAATAAGGTGCTTTCATAATTCTCCTTTCCATGTTTATACAAAACATATTTCTGATGTGTATGATATAAAGGATTGTGCACTAAGGTTTCTATCACTTAACATTCTGCAATGAACACTTAATTCTCAACAGCTAAATGATCTGTTTATTGACAAGTATCAATCTACTAACTAGATGTGGCTTCAAATGAATGTTTTGTTTACTGTCTGGCCGAGTGCTAACTCTGCCCTGAGGACACCAGCATTTCTAAGTATTTAGAATGTGGTTTGAAACTGTTGACTTTCTTACTAGAAGACAAGTAGGTGAATACATTTGATTTTGAATGGACTTCCTAGAGAAAAGTGTCGAAAAGTGTCAAAAAGTGGAGGTGTGATCTCAGATGACACTCTGATCCTTCAAATGCATTCGTGATGTTTTAAAACACCTGGGTCCCAGCTGGCAGACCTGGACAGCGATCAACAGCTCTTTGGACAGGGGTCTAGAGACCACCTTGAGCTTACTAAGAAAAGCATCAGTAGCTAGAAACACCTGGGGTTCCTTGTGTATAGTTGCTGCAAATACACTACTTGTCAAGTACATTTTAGAATGATAATCAGTTCATTTTGCTTTTACTTATGGTTTGTCCATTCTTCAAAGCAGTCTCCAGGCCAGAGATTGTATTCACACAGGGTTGGCAGACCCAGACAGGGTGACTGGTTCCCCTCTGCATTGTGCAGAATGCCAGGACAAGCTCAGGATGCTCTGGACAAGGCAGAGACCTTTTGGAACCATCAAATGGGAAGGACTGTCAAACAGGAATGACCTCTCCTGCAGGACATTTGCTGACCAGTGCACTCTTTGCATTGGTAAGAATTTTAAGGTAATCCATATAGATCTCCTTTAAGTTTACAGGCATTAAATCTTTACTTGGGCTGTTTACCGCCAGCTATTCAGTCATAAGAAGCATGATACTGTCCTTGGGTGGGTAGCCTACAATCATGGTATTTTCAGCATAGTACTTTGTTTCTTGCCTTCATTATACTTGCTGTGTGAATTTTGACATGTGTTGCTGTCGCACCGAGGACAGGTAGAGAAACAACACAGAGTCCAAGGCTCAGGGATAAATGGAAGCGATTTAATAATTTTTCTAAAGGCTTTTATATGTTAGTTCACAAAAGTGTGTTAAATGGCATAAGGTAATTGGTCCACCCCTTGAGGGGATTGGCCAAATTCTAAGACACTCATTTCTAAATATTTTCTAGTTAGAACCATAACAATACTGCAAAAACAACCTACAGGTGCAAGAAGTTTACAAAACTGTGACATTGTTTTAAATAATTTGCATGGGAAAGACAGAGCTCTCAGAAAATGCTGCAGAGAGCTGAAGAAATTCCCTGCTGAAGCTTTTTCAGCATCCATAGACATGTACTTGGGACATATAGTCAAAAGTTTCTCCCTGTAAGAACTTTCTTTGTTGTTATGTAATCATGTGGTTACAAGTCTTGAGTTGGTACATTTAAGGATAAACCATTAAAATAGAAATAATGAGGAGGATTTTTTCTTTGGTTTGGAAGCTTTTAGCAGATTCTGAGGGATAGATCTTCTCCCTGTTCCAAATCCTATGATTCTGAATGAATGACTATCAAAAATTTGTGTTGTTGAACGGTGCCATGAAAAATTGTGAAGATGCTGTGGACCCCTAATCCTTCCTTCAGGGAGTCCTTACATGCAGTTTAAACCTAAGGAATATTAACACAATTATGTTTCCACCTCCAAATTACTGTTTTTTCTTTATGCTATTTTTTTCTTTCTGTATTATGAACAAAAGAGGTATTTTTCCTATACTCTGCTACGGAGTGTTTATTTTCTGCTCTTTCTTGTCACTTTCCTTAATTGAAATTAAAGAAGCCATAGCCTTCAAGAGCATGATTTGTTCCTTGTGCATGAAAACATAATGTCTTTCTAGGTTATCTCAGTGGGGTGCACTGTGACTGCAATGCACCAAAAACCCTCTGAAATTAAAAGCAAATAAACAAACTGGGTTTATGTTAAACGAAACAATGGAAAATTCCTATCAATTTAAGAGAGCAAGGTTGCAGAAATGTTTCCTATTCATTGCTAAACTCACCACTTCCTTTCTGCTCAGTAAGAAAAGCAACACCATGCTGCGTTTTCCCGACTGGTGACCATGTTATCATAATGATTCTTTCTTTCCTATCACCATAAAGGGTTATAAACAAGTAACTTAGAAACTTGGTAATATTACAGCTGTTCATTGCAGTTGCCCTCACATCAAGATGTGTAACTATCATTAACCAAATAATTCAACTTAAATGTTATAGAAGAAACAGCACAAGCCTGAAATCATTGGAAAAGTTTTTGGGGTAAAAGCGACATTTTCATCGGCCACAGTTAAAATCAGTGTGATCACTGACTGTGACCAATAAAATAGTCATTTCAACTTCAGCTGTCAGTGTTTGCTAACAGTATCACACAAGTCATCACAGCATCAGACATCACAGTCATAAATCAAGGACCTCCTTGTATAATACAGAACAAAAATTATGACCCTTGACTTTAAGTTCTCTGTTCTAAGGACAGACATTACTCAGTGATTACAAATGTCAGGTTGGCTTCCTGTGTGTTTTGCATGACACTCTCTAAACACAAAACTACACACCAGTGATAGCAAACCTGTCTGCAAAAGGAAGTACCTGACACAGGAAATTACTCGCCTCCAGAATTTATTTGAATCCCTACCAGCTCACAGCTCACTTTTGATTATTTCTGTAAGTTGAAAAGGAATGAAACTAAAACATACCACCTCCGTTTCATTAAACCAGGAAAATTTCCCCAAGATAAATTTAGATAACAAGAGGGATTCAGAACTTCCAAGACATTCCTTATCTGGCTTGCTGGGTAAGCAAAATTTTTTTTTTTTTTTTTTTTAACGAAAGTGTGTTATCTGAAGTGGCCTTTATGGAAATTCTCTACCTTTATGAAAAGATCCAATGACTTGGAAATATTCCTGAAAGCCTCACATTTGGAACATATTTAGCAGACTAGCCCAGGTCAAATCCTCTTGCATCACTGAAGGAATTGCAATGGTAGGGGTATACATAAGGGAATTCAGCATAAGGGCAGGAATATTTCATGCAGCTGCTCACTCAGCACCTAGAACATTCTCCTAGCTATCTGTTCTTGTGCACCTCATCCAGTGCCTCAGAAAGCTTAAGTGCACGTGGATATATAAAGGGAAGGTTTCTTACCTCTACAGTTTGCAATTAGCTCTCTCTTTCCTACAGTCTCCTGCCTTAGTAAATTTAAACCCTCACAAAATTGAGTTAAAAATAAGATACAGAAATGCTTACTGAAATGCCAGGAGTTAATCTGTGCTCGCATGAGATTTATCCCTTTGATCCACCCTCTGACACCTGGCTGTGGCTGTGGCTAACACTTGAGCTACAGTACAAAATGGAAAAGGAGTGCAGGCTCCAACGCTCCCAAGATGCCATAACAACAAAAATGCAGTGCACAAACACGTTTCTGTGTGAGTTCCTTATCAACATGAATACTCATAAATGCAGTGTGGAACGCACTCTTTCTACAGGTAAGGACTGCAGAGCACACATCACCAAAGTCGAGCACCAGGAAAGCAATAACCAAGTCCTTCTGCAAATCTTACTGTGACTGCCTGAAATTTTTTTAGCAGTTACATCACCTCTGGGTGATGTTTTGATGCAGTTCTTGTCTTATTGGAATAATTTCCATTTCTACAAATGGAGAAGTCATTTTTATTTAATGCAGATGTAAAGATAAACCTGCTCAAAATGAAGTCATTCCCCAGGTTTGTCAGTCTCCTTCCCTGAACAGTGATTGAAATGTTCTTGAGAGGCAGAAGGCTGATGGATATAGGGAAAGTGTGCCAAATATTGTGTTAGGATAACTGAACAGGTTTGATGAGCCCACTATTCTAATTCAATGTGTTGAAGAGTACCTTTAGTGCAGATAGCTCAGTGTGCAGGCTGCAGATTGAGCTCTGGGTGCCGGGAGCAGGAGGCAAGAGGCCAGGAGCTGGCACTGATCTTTTGCACAAGAAAGGTCACAGGGCCCTGTGGCCCAGCCAGATGACCACACTCTCAGAGGCACAGCAGGAGCCAAAGACCCCCAGACTTTCACACTCTTAGACTGTGTGGATATAAAAGCCCAGGCTTTCCGTTGTTTGGGTTCCCTCCTCACAGACACCCAGCTTGAGCTTTTATCTTGTTATTTAGTTATTGCACCAAGATTAAATTATTTTAAGGATCCAGATTCTGGAAACCCAGGGTTGAGCTGGTAAGCAAACCTGCTCTGTCTGTGTGAGAGTGGGGTGTGCAGGGAGTCAAGCAGGGACCAGTCAGCCACTGGAGCCACTCCTCCAAGGTACCTCTGTCCCAGCTCAGGTGGTGTGAGTGTGACTGCCAGAGTGGCTTCTGGATGGTCAGACAGGAAATCTTCCTTAACACAATCTAAAGTTCAGTGCCAGTTTCTCTTGCATAGTAGCTTGGAGCCTATGTCAGAAATGTAAATATGAATTAGTATGCCTGAAACACAAGAAGGCATCTGTGTTAGTAAACAAAATGAGCCCAGAGACAGAACCATACAGCGAGACTCACACCACATGGAGAACTTCTCTTCCAGTCCAAAATAGTGTTATAGATTCTGGAATGTGATGGTATGGCCTGTGATGTTCCCTGAACTATACCCAAATGCTGTTTGAGAAACCTTTAGATATGTCACCATGGGACTGTGTCCAGTCCTTTCAGAATTTGCTAATACTTAGTTTATGTATCTACCTTCAGGAGGCTGCATTTTTAATTTATCCATCTGCTGATACTGTTGATAAGGAGCCACAAGTTCAGGACTTTGCTGTTTTAAGTGTTTGTATGCTGAGAAGCATGTGTCCAAGAGTACTTTATCCATCAGTACCTCCAGCCCATGATACCAAACACTCTTACCCTGCGAAATCCAACATTCCCATATCAATTTCTCATTCAGAATGACCTGTGCCAACTCAGAACAGTGGCCAGGAGTTGCCAAGTGCTACTTGGCATGGGTCACATCTTGCCCAAAAAATTCGAAGAATTTAACAATAGAGAGGACTAGTTCCCGTACCCAGGGGGATACTCTGATATGGCTTAATTTATGCATATAGATGAGCAGGAGAGACTGCTTTAATCCGTATGTCTCTGCCAGTCCAAGCTACAGGCAAACACTACACAAGGCGGGCCTTCCTTCATTCCTTCCATTGTCCCTATCTTCAATTTCCATGGAACAACTCGATTCAAGAACTAATTACATTAAAAAAAACCAAACTGAGAGCATAATCTTTTTCTGTACACAGAGAATTCTCTACCCAAGACTTTGTACCAGTAATAGCAAAATTACATAATTTTTATTTAAAGCTAAATATTTACTCGTATGTTAAAAAAATAGACAGCGTACACGACAGCTATCACGATAAAATATTTTTAATACACTAACATATAAAAAGACCATCTTTAAGACTTGGAGGTTGCAAATCAAACTCTAATGGAATCTGTGGGAGGATTGCTACGTACTTCAGTAAAGGCAGGCACTGGCTCACAGTTCCAGCAATGTTAAATTTCCAGTAACTATTAGCTAAGTGGGAATTCCTCCAGAATTGCAGAAATGTATCTGAGAGCCAAATTCAGTCCAAAGTATTTTTTAAAATACTTTTATAATCATGCTAAAATACTGGCATGACAAGGATCAAGATACAGGAATTCCTACTGTGATTATTGACATTTGTTCAAAATATTATATACCCTGAATGTAAGATCAGTACATATTGTCTCTGGTTTTGACATACCCAATTTAGTCTTGAGTTTCTTAATTATTTTATTATTAAAAATACACAGTTTTTAGATCAAGCCTTTAATATACACCATATTGTATCAGCCTAGGGAAAAAAAATAAACATATAAACCAGAGATTCTTCTTGATACATTTAGAAATTATGTGTAATAAACATTTCAAACTGAAAATGGGTCCTGAAAGAGCAATTGGATCATCTGGCACAGAGAGTAAAACAGGTGAGAATTCACAAAATTAAGAGATAAAATTGTATTGCATAACTGCAGCATTGCAAAGGTCACTCCTTTAATTTACTGTAAAGCAGATTATAATATAATACAGATTCATCTTTCAAACACTGTGTAATCACTAAGAAGGTAGCAATCAGTATTTCAATTTCAAAATAAGAGAATCTATTGAGTAAAACTTTGAAGCAGGTTTTCCCAGCTCTAGTTCTCTTCAAGGGAGAGAATATGCTTCCTATATATGCAAACTACATAAAGCTGAAGAATTTTATTACAGTACAGAGCAATAATCCAA
Source organism: Edolisoma coerulescens (assembly GCA_013397115.1). NCBI lineage: Eukaryota > Metazoa > Chordata > Aves > Passeriformes > Campephagidae > Edolisoma > Edolisoma coerulescens. The sequence continues at coordinate 279,270 of VWZW01004706.1, read as the reverse complement.
AATCAATTTGACAAATGGGAGAAGTGGTCTCAAAACATAGGTACAAGTGCAGAATACTATTTTTCAGAGGTAATAATTATCTATCAGAATACAAGTATGGGGATAACTGAGTACATATTCTTTCCAAAAAAAGTTTAGCACTGAAGCTAATATTCAGATGAAAAATCAGAAGTGTCATGCTAGTGGAGGAAAGCCACAGTGGCACATTTAAAAAGAAATATGCCTCTAAAGACATGAGGAAGTAATATTTCTCTTCTGCTCTGCTTTGGTAAGACTTCAGTTGAACAACTGTACCTAACTGGGATGGCAGCATTTCAGCAAAAGCAAAAAAAAAGCATCCAGTCTAAAAGCCACTCACTACAGTTTCTCTACTGGATGCCTTTTTGAGTGTGATATTTAACTATTTTTATGAACCTAATTTCAGAGATGTTTGCATGGAAGATGAAGAGGATGTGAAGAACACTCACTACACCAGTAATATCTTCCGGCCCCTGCTTTTCATGAGTGAGATAAATCATATAAACATATAAACACTCTCCCCTGTCTTAAATACCTCTCCAGACTTTACTGAGTCGCCAGTGTACTGCCTTCAATAGGATAAGGCTGGAGCTAAAAAGGAAGCAAACCTGAAAATTGCTTTCATAAGCCCAGAACCCCCAAATTCTCAAAAAACTCATTAGAAAAGCCAGTATTAACAGGTTGCAAGTTGTTTTCCTCAGCTGAACTCCCTGCTCACCTTAATTTCTTTTTCATTATTATTTATTTTTAAAATAGCAATAAATAAATAATAACAGCTCCTTCAAATCCTATTTGTGACGTGAGATAGATTTATCATTCTCTTTGTCAAACAAACAGCTAACATTTTTTTTCTTTGTTCAGGGCTCTGAAGCACTCTAGATCCCTGCAGCAATGGTAAGAAATTCCACGTTCTTCCTTTTTGTTGAGCAGACCTTTGGCAGCCTGCAGAGAGAGGCAGCTATAATAAGGAGCATGTGTCGGGCCCTGAGCATCTCTCCTTTGCCCTGTCCCAATCCAGGTGCTTCTGTTCTCTATGTGCAGGGGACAGAACCATACTGTGCTCTTATACAGGCACAATAGTTGGGGCTTCAAACCTCCAGAAATGTCATAAAGTTCATTCAACAACAGCCAAGGACTTCAATAAAGGCCAGCTTAAGTACTGAAAAGGAAACACACATTCACTTTCTGTTTGAGATGTAAATACAGAGAAGTGTTAAGTTCTCTTCAGGTGAAGAGGATGATTATTTCCCTTGGCTGCTGTCTTTCTCTTGGGGGTTTATGGATGCTTAACATTTTTCAAGGTTTTATCCAGTAATATCATGAAAACTGTAAATACAGTTCAGGCACATATTTTCTCTGCTTTGTAGCGGAATATTACATACAGGGGAATTGGTGACCTCTGTAATGGAAGGCTATAGCAGAATGAAATACTTGTTTATGTGTGTTCATTTTTCCTTTCTCTCTTCCATGGTATTTAAATCAGCATACTAAAGAAACATATTTTCCCTGCACTGTAGCACTTCCGCAAACAGAATCAGAATCACAGAATCAATTAGGTTGGAAAAGATCTTTTCGATTATCGAGTCCAACCTGTGACCTAACACCACCTTGTCAACTAGATCATTGCAGAGTTCTCCATCCACTCTTTTCTTAAACACCTCCAGGGATGGTGACTCCACCACCTCCCTGGGCAGCCCATTCCAATGCCCAGTCACTCCTGTGAAGAGCCTCTTTCTGATGTCCAGACTAAACTCCCCTGGCACAGCTTAAGACTGCACTCATTAGCACTCATGGACTGTGCTGGTTTTGTCTAGGGTAGTGATAATTCTATTCACAGTAGCTGGTATGGGCCTGTGTTTGGATTTGTGCTGAAAACAGTGTTGATAATACTGGGATGTTGATAATACTGGATGAGCAGTGCTTTCACAGTGTCAAGGTATTTTCTGCTCCTGATCCCAGCCTACCAGAGTGGGGTTGGGATTGCACAAGGAATTGGAAGGGGACACAGCCAGGACAGCTGACCCCAGCTGACCCAAGGGATACCCCACACCATATGGTGTCTTGCTCAGCACATATGAAGCTGGGAGACCAAGGAGGAAAAGGTGGATATTTGGAATGCTGACATTTGTCTTCCCAAGTCACCGTTTGGTGTGGTGGAGCCCTGCTTTCCTGGGGGTCGCTGAACACCTGCCTGCCCATGGAAAGTGGTGAATTAATTCCTTGTTTTCCTTTGCTTGTGGGTGCAGTTTTTGCTTTACCTATTGAACTGTCTTTATCTCAATCCAGGAGTTATCTCAGTTACATCTTTCTGACTCTCTCCCATCTCACTGATGGGGGACTGAGCAAGCAGCTATGTGGGGCTTGGTCGCCAGCTGGGGTTAAAATGTGACACAGAGACACCACAGTAATTATTTCCTCTCCATACCTCTTTTACAGGTAATCATCTGCATACAAGCATACCCAAACAAAAACAAATTCTGCCTTAAAATTCTCCAAACCACTCTAAACTGCATGCCAAGTATGAAGGCTAAAACTCTGGGATATTTTGGACCAAGTAGCTTTTTTGTTCACAAGATGCTAACATATTTGGCAGTGCAATGACCTGTATATTTCTCTTGATATCGGCCAGACCCTCACCACTGTCATATGTAAACTGTTCTCACTGGAGTCAGAGGAAACTGTCAGTAAACCCTTGTTATAAAAAGCCCTAGCCAAGTGCAGGACTGTTCACAGCAAGATGATAATCCATCGGGTTTGCAAAGTCCATGGAATGACCATCATTTGCACATTCTGCAGAATGATCAACATGAAGGGCAGAGTTTCAAAGTAATAAGCAGAGAGGATCACTTAGGTGTTCCCCATTTTGTGGATTAAAAAAATGGCAACTGGATGGATATGCTGATACACTGCAGTCTTGCCCACATGTAGATGAGATCCCTTAGCCCTGTTCAGTGCAGTCTCCAGGCTCAGACAGAATGGAGAAATATTGAGATGTTTTGCAGTACCCTGAACCCACCTGTGGCCACACTCAGACTTCCACTGCATATATAAATCAAATACAGCCACATACTGGGCTGTACAAGCAAAAGTATAGTCAGCAGGTCAAGGGAAGTGGTCATTCTCCTGTTCTCAGCACTTATGCGTCTGCATCTGGAACACTGGTTTCACTTTTGGCCCCCAGCACAACAGTGACAAGAACTGATCAGAGCAAGCCCAGCATCTGATTACTGCAATGTTTAAAGATCTGGGGCAGGTGATGTACAAAGAGATGCTGAAGGAACTGCATTTGTTTAGCTTTAAGAAAGGGCTGCAGGGGCACCTAGGAACAGTCTAGCATTTCTGAAAGGGAGTTAATAGAGAAGTTGGAGCAAGACTCTTCTCAGAGTGGCACAGCAAAAGGACAAGAGAGGATACAAGTTGCAAGAAGGGAAATTCCTATTAAACATGAGGAAAAAAATCCACAGTGGGGGTTAATCAAACAGACTGCCGGATAAACTGTGTAATCTCCATCCTTGGAAACACTCAGAATGCAGCTAAACACAGTCTTGAACAAACCCCACCTGCCTTCAGAGATAGCTCTGCTTTGAGCAGAAGTCTGAACTAGATAACCTTCAAACATCCCTTCCAAATTGTTCTTCCACGATTCTCTGATTTTAAGTATTTACCATGAAAACAGGCACAGGTCTAACTGTCCTTTGTTTATTTACTTGCAAAGCAACTACAATGGTGCAGGATGAATGTCAATGCACAGAGCAAAACTTCAGAGATAAGACTCTCCATGTGACTCAAGAAAAAAGTTAGGCCTTGATAGATACTAAAACTTGGTCATAATTATAACCTAATATTAACTGATCTACTATGAAAAAATTCTGAAGTAAAAGCAGAAGCCCTTAAAATTGACTAGCACAAGACTGAAGAGAAGGAAACCAACAAGCTTTGCAGAACACTCAGGTTTTACAGGCAGAGAAATTTGCAGGCAGGCAGCAGCAAGAGATGGGGCCATTCCCTAAGGGAAGGTGAGCTGGGGGCTGAGGGTGATTGCTCATCCAGCAGTGCCTTCACTACCCAGGGCACAGCCCCACTGCAGCTGTGCTGCAGATCTGGTAACACACAAGGGCAGCCCCTGGCATAGTGAGGACATGAATCAGGTCCCTGCTCCACCCAGGGACCATTAGGAGATTAAGGACAGAAACAGTACAGGCGACAAAGCTATAGCAAAGGTCCAGGATCCATCCAGGAGGCAGGACCAGAGACACGGATGGGCCCAGGCCCATTCACAGCACGGCTAGGCCAGGACTGAATGCCCAGACCTGAACTGAAGTTAAGCTCCCAGCACAATGGTGGGGGTGGAGGCTCCAGGTAAGTCTGGTCAGGGCCAATAAAGTCTATTAGTGCTCTCAGAACCCTGCCAAATTCAGGGTTTAAAGGCATATCTTGTCTAAAGCTGTAATTATCAAACCATGTTAAGAAAAAAAAAGCTTGGTGACTCTGAAGATCATTTTCCACAATGCGGCAGAAGGTGAAATATATTTTATCAACAGAAAAATAATAACAAAGTGTGATCTCATTAAATAAACCACCCTTATTATTATTGATTAGTAATAAATCAAGCCATTACATCCAATTTTGACAAGATTCCTAAATTCCTTACTATCATGCCTGCTACTTTTGTAGTGATATCTCACAGCTTAGACCTATTCACTATAGTATTAGAAACTGATTGACATCTTGACTTTTTTTTTCCATTCCAGCTTGTGCATTGTGGTCACACTTCAAGAGAAATTGAAAATGCTATCTGGGCTAGATTCATTTCAGTGAAGTACGCATAAAATAAATTTGACCAGCTGTCACAGATTTCTCAACTTATTTTAGAATAACTTCAACAATGTCAGATAAGCTTCCCCAGAAACTGGAAATGCTCCATCAATCACTACTTTTAATACCAATAGATTAAATGCTGAGCACCAGCTCTGCCAATGATTGGAAGGTGATTCTTACTGTATCTCCTACACATATCTTAGCAGCACCGTTCTTAGAGGTAGGAAGTTCCTCCTGCCCTTCATAGTGTTTATAGATTTTCATAATAATCTGGTACCTGAACATGATCTTACAACATGCAGAGCACCTTCACATTTTATTGACATCCCTGAAATTTGTGCATACTATGAATTTTCATGAAATAACTCCAAACCCCTATCTTTAGAGATTTCCTATATATTATGAAATCAGTGATAGTTGTGTCCTCCCCAGATGCCCTGAAAAATGAAGATTTGTTGGTTCGAGTCTATGCACAACTCTTGCTGTAAAAATAAAGCAATGCTTCTCACAGTGAGTTAAAGTTATCACTGGGAAGGGTGAGCATATGGACAACGAGCTAAAAACTGCTTGAAGTCTCTGCTGGCAATTTAGGAATAGGTTTTGCATAATTTCTTTTTATCAAAGCTCAAAAACTGAACCAAGTCTTCTATGTATTAGCAAATAGGAAAATTAGTGTGTCATTTCCCAGCTGTTTAGAGCTCCACTCTCCTGATTACTGTTGTTGTTGTCAGTGCCCCACAGAGCTGTGTGGCATACAACCACTTTTCATCTTGAGGGCAGATATAGTATTGATCAGGGGAGGGGAGAAGTTTGTATTCACAGTGCATTTCAGTGGTCCTGATGAGCTTCTTCAGGTCCCACTGGGTCAAGTCCCTGCCTGTCACAACTGCACAAGACCATCCATCATTTGTCTGAGGTATTTTGCTTTCATGTCAAGCAGGAGTGTGTTGATAACTTTCCAATACCACTGTGGATCTCAGCAGTCAGCTAAAACTGTGCCAGGAGTCGTCTCTCCACTGGGACCACTAGTGCTGCTGCTGCTGCTTTCCCTTCTGGGCTTTGATTTCATAAACATTAAAGTCCTTCACTAAAAGAAAGTTTGCAGCAGTGCAATTAAAGGTTAGCTTTTAATTGTTAAGTTTCTTATCAACTTAAATAAACATCTCTTGTGCAAAGTACTTTCTCACTCATGCTTTCTTCATTCTGTGGTGCTGGTGTGCTGGAATCCTGATACCTTACATTTATTTGGAAGAGCGCTCGGAGCTTCCTAAGCAAATGGCCAGCACCCAGTGAATGACTCACCCTTCACTCTAACCTCCTTGAATTCAACAATTTCCCCCTCATAGGGACACTTGCCCTTCTCCATGGGTATAGCTGCCTTTCCTCTCTCCAGCTGCTTTCCCCTACAGCCAAAGGTTGGAACTATTCTCCATTTTCCTTCCCTACAAAAGAAATGGTGTTACCTCAATGCCCACATCACCCAGCCTTCTGAGTTTCTCTCCGGGCTCCTTAGCAATGACTACATCAAATTTAAGGGTTTGCCAACACTATAAAAAGCCCATTGAAGAATCTTGTGCTTTCAGCACCAGGGAGTGTCTGGAAAGAACAAGTGAAGTTTACAAAAATGAAGCAAGTGCATTATTATTCCTACTAGTCTCAGAGTCACAGCAACTACAAAAGACCTTCATTTCCTGTGTTTGAGCACTGTACAACAAAGCAGGAACATCTATACCTGGATTATTCCTGGTAGACATATCTCTAATCTGTTCTCAAAGTTCTTCAAAGACAGAGATGCCATGACCTTCCCTAGGCAGCTTTTCCATCCCTTTACTACTTGAACTGTTAGAAAACTTCCGTGGTGTCTAACCTGAATTTTCTGACGTAATTCCAGCCCTTGCATCCCATGGCATACATATGTCATAGACAAAGAGAACAAAATTAATTCCTTGATCTTCACTGAAGACCTTTACTTATTTGAAGTTTGACACTTCTTTCTCTCTCTTTTTCTCCTGATAATCCTTTCTTCTTTCATCTAAATAACCCTTGTTTGTTCAGTCTTTATTTGTAGGTCATGTTATCCAGTCTTCCGGTCTTTTTTGTGGATCTCTTCCTGAATTTCTCCTTTCTTCTCCCATGAACTGGAAGCCTCTGCTTCTGCAGAACCTTCATCAATGCATCTTAGTAAAGACTAAGGACTACTTCTTATGTATTTCAAGCTACATTTCTCTTCATCTGGGCATCTTCATCTAAATGAGGTGTATTAAGCATGTAGGTATCATCTGTGTGTAAAAAAAGTAGCAGAATAATCAGTTTCTTCTGTTGGTTTTCTTTTATTAGATCTTTCTTAGCCTCAGGTTTGTCTAGCACTCCATAATTTGAATTATGAAAGAAAAAAAAAAAAAGTAAAGCCCTGGACAAATTCCACTAAAGATGAGACAAATTGTAGGACTCAATAGTGATGCAATTGTCAGAAGCTCTTTTGAAGCCTATACTGAGGAAATACAGAGAGGTCTGAGTTTAAAAAACACATCTGTAACTGAATTTTTGGTCAAAAAACATTTGGAACCAGAGTTTAATAGGTGGCTGTTCTCTTCTGGCTATGTGAGAACGACATGTAGGCGATTCTGCTGGGAAAGTACTAAATCATAGAATCACGGGATGGGTTGGGTGGGAAGGGACCTTAAAGATCCTCTAGTTTCAATGCCTCTGCCAGGAGCAGTGACCATTCACTAAACTGTGTGGCTCAAAGCTCCATCCAGCCTGGCTTTGAACATCCCTGACCTTCCAGGGTTGGGGCATCCACAGCTTCTCTGGGCAACCTGTTCCAGTGCCTCACTATGGTCACAGTAAAGAATTTCCTACTAAAACTGAATCTAACCCTTCACTCTCAGTTTGAAGCCATTCCCCCTTGTCCTATCACTACAGGCCCTTGTAAAAAGTCCCTCTCCAGCTTTCTTTGTAGCCTGCCCTTTAAGTACTGGAAGACTACTCTAAAGGTCTTCCTGGAGCCTTCCCTTCTCCAGGCTGAACAGCCCTAACTCGCTCCACCTGTCTTCATAGGAGAGGTGCTCCAGCCCTCTGGTCATCTTTGTGGTCCTCCTTTGGATTTGCTGCTGCAGGTCCATGTCCTTCTTCTGTTGGGTGCTCCAGAGCTGGATGGAGCACTCCATGTAAGGGCCCAGGAAAGAGGAGTAGAGGGGTAGAATCACCTCCCTCAACTTGCTGGCCGCAATCATTACAACTCCCAATGAAGTCTTGTGGAATTCACACCTGGCTTAGGCCCTTTATTCCAGTTCATTAAAAAGGGAGTTACCTGAACACATCATTCCCATGTGACTAGAAACAGAAACCCTTATGATCTGGTAGACTGAAAGAAATATTGCTAATGGGACTAAATAACTGACAGTAATGACAAAAATTTTGGCAGCAGTCGAATATAATTTGCAAAATGGATGCTATAAAAAGGCATGCCCTCTATTATTTTTTGCCAATTTTTTAATTAAAAGAGTGAGTCATACTTCATGTAAACGTGCTTCCCAATTTTACTGACTCCCTGGATTTAGGGAGCAGAAAAAGAAACATGATACATGAAAAGTTCACAGACTTTTACACTCTAGTTTAAGGCCCACAGGCTAGACCTGTTAAAGGAGGCTGGAAGCTAAACATTTTGTAGCAGGTTCTGAAAACAGGAATCCACATTTTAAATTTGTAATCTCTATGCAGAGATGTAAACATTTCTAAAGAGTATTTAAAATTTAATATACTTTCCTATAGCTCATTGGTAGGACTCCATCAGGGTAGATCTTTACAAAAGTATCCCTTTTTCTGGAGCTGGATCCTTGACTGGGAGCCACAAGGGTGTGGTACCAGGGATCCACAGCACTGTCTCCTAAGCACAAGCATAAATATTTTCCAAATACTACACAGGAGTCACTCTTTTCATTCCAAACAAGGACAAAGTAAGAATGGTTCAGAAAGCAGGAAACCTCAACTAATTTCCTCTCTGAGGGAGTGCTGTAAGAAGCAGGCTGTGATAGCTACTATTACCTGTTGAAGTTGAGTCGTTATTTAGCAAAGAGGACACTGAGGAAATTGCAGAATTAAAAACCAAGACTCTGGAAGCACAGCTCACTCATGTTTATATCCATGATTAGGCAGAGACATAAGCAGGAAGATATACAATGCATACCATACATGAGGTAATATTTCTTGCAATGTATACAGCCTACTTACTGACTGAAGTACTAAGGTCTTAAAAGCTCCTCAGAGACCAAATTTTAAGACAGCAAGCAGAGTTCACTCAGTAATGTTCCTTCACGCAGTAGAGAACCAGTGCTAGTGTGAAGGACTGAAATCCAGGACCCCCACTAAGCTATTCCCAGAGCCTTGATCACTGGATAAAGAATGTGTCCATGATTATATGGCTAAGAAACCAATTTCCAGCTCCAGGGACAAAGATACTCTCCATGGTCAAAACATTTAAATATATATTTTTTTCATTATTTTCACTCAGATGCATTAATTTAACTCAGGTTGAGCCTATGTTTCTCAAGACAAACCATCCTAAAAGTTAATTCAAGAGATTTTCATGTTATCGTGGAGGACAATTTCCATGTTAAGGTGGAGGAGATCTATTTCGTATGCTGGAGTCATAATGTATATAGCTACACTAGCTTTCTACTCTTCGTGCAGCTAATTGTCATCCATATATGTTATTAATGAAAGCATTCAACACACCAAACCTTAAACAGAATTTTGGAACTTCAATGTGGGCCTAAAGCTGAGCATTGGGGAAAGTCCCATACTCTGCTACACAGGTAAAAGGAACTGCTCTGGGAATGTCATGAGTGAAAGGTGTCTTTGAAAGAAACCTCTGAGTGCCCTTCGCAGAGGGCATCTCTTTCACTGATCTACTGATGTGGTTTTTTTCCTGGAATACTGAAGTTTGATGATCATTTGATGATATTGTATCTGTCACTCAGTGTTAAAATATCAATACTGAATATACTTTTTTGTAGAATGATAAGAAGATATTCAGTTTCTCTTAAATTATGTCAACAGGAATGCATAAAATACACATCTGTCTGCCCCAACATGCTTTAAAGAAAAATCTTATGTCAGCTAAAAAGAACATCTCCACTACAGTATTTTTTTCCATTTTAATTTTAATTTATTGTCTTAAAGTATTTTTTTTTTTTAGATTTTATGATTGAGAACTAAATTATAAGCTAAAGAGCAACAGCCAGAAATATCAGTTACAACTTCAGTAACTGTCTAAAATACAGAAATTGTGAGAGAAGAGTACAGGTTAGAGGAATAAAAATTGTTTACAGGAAAGGATATTCATTGTGAAAGAACCAGATTGAAGAATTAGGAATTTTGAACTTGCTTCTGTTACTGTCTTGATGCGGCTTTAAGCAAGTCACGTTATGCTTTCTAGTTACATTTCATTGGTGAAACAGAAATAATAGTATTTCCTTACTTTATAGGGGTATAAATAAGGATATGCACGTTGATAAAAAGCTACTATGACATTGAATGATGCCACAAATTCTCCAATTAATTAAAAGAGAATTTGCATTCTTTTTCTCCTTTCAACTAATGTTTAATAGCTCAGTTGTCAGCAACAAAATATTTGTCAAGTGAGATAATGAGCCAGGAACCAGAGACTTAGAAGAACAGCCTAAATCTCATGTTCTGTCTCTGCATTCACACACTCAATACTTCACAGAAGCTTGGCCAAGAAAAAGTGACTGATAGGAGCAAAGGGAGAACTGGTTTAGTGAAGTTCTTTCCTGCCTCTGAGGAAAGCATTACCTCTTCTGAACACTGAATTTGCAGGAAGCACTGACCTGACATGGAATTTATTTGCCTGAGTTAACTTGACAACTGGCAGGCAGTTGGGGGATGTTTCGCTTCCCCCAGTGCCTGAGCTGCTGCGTGTGAGTCAGGTGTAACCGAGCTCCACTTGTCAGAGGCTGTAACAGAACAAGTTGCAGCCCAGGAAGATGACATGTACAGCCACCAACAAGAATCTGAAAAAGGTAACTCCACTGCTGCCTCACTAAGGGACAGTTATCATCTGGAACTCAGTGACAACCCTTGGAAACACAAAATAAAGAGCATAAAGGTAAAGATGAATGATGGTGTGAAGATGCCTTTATCCTTTGCTAGGTCTGAACTGCTGTAATGAATGCAGTTCTTAACATTCATCAGAGCATCCAAAAGATGATGAAACTAATGATTTCCTACTTTCACGGCCTTCAATAGACACGATAACATGTAGCTGTGTACATCGTAAGAATAAGCATTTTATTCCAGAAATAGCCTCTTCGCCTCCCCTCTGCTCTAACCTGGCTGCCACCAGATAGAAAGTTCTGTGTTGTGTTTTACTTCACAGAATGACAGAATTGTTATGGTTGGATGGAATCTCTGGAGATCATCCAGTCCAATGCCCCTGCCAAGACAGGGTCATCTAGAGCAGGTTACACAGGAATGCATCCAGGTGGGTTTGGAAGGTCTTCAGAGAGGAGGACTCCATGACCTCCCTGAGCAGCAGTTCCAGTGCTCCAACACCCTCATGTTGAGGTGAAACTTCTTGTGTTTTACTTTAAGGCCATTGCTCTCTGTCCTGTTTCTGGGCACCACTGATAACAGTCTGGCACCATCCTCTTGACACCCAGCTTTGAGGTATTTATGCGGATTAATGGGATCTGCTTTCTCTTTTCCCCTCTTTTTCGTCTTTCTTTAAAATCATTTGAAAAAAAGGTAGGAGGTATTGATCAGAACCAGTTTTTAAGTTCCTGAATTTTTGTACAGCACATTCAGAAGGAATCCTTCTCTTGGATTCATGATTTTAGAATTTAAAATTTCAGAAATTAAATGAGTTATGTTTAGTGGTTTGAAGGGTAGTGGTCTAAAGTTTGGTTGATAACCTGCTTCACAACTAGATAAAATCTTCATATGGTGTGAATTTACTTCTCATTTTCATCTACCCCTTTCACATTAAAAAAACCCCTAAACAAACAAGCAACATATGGAAATTGTCACTAATAAGGTAAGACTTGCACTATCCTGTGTTCAGATATCTCAGAACTAGGTGAAAAAAATGCAGGTCTTAACTCTCTCACAGATATGCTAACAGAATCTAAAATTTATGTTAATTTGAAATTTCACTTAAAAGTCAAGAAAAAGTTTATACAAGAAAACAGAATGAAGACTATGAGAGCAGAAAATTTAAGACTGGTAATTGATATATGACATAGTCAATGTTATTTTGGTTATCCTACTTTTTTCTTTTTAAGGTACAAGCTGATGGATTTTGACTGTGATTTCTATAAATCAAACTCACCAGAGACTTGGCTCCTGAATCATCACTTATTCCAAGAAATACTGCCTGATTTTTGCTTTCCTCGTATTTATTTGCAGTGATAAGAAGCCTTTAGCAAACAGGTGGGTCTTGCAATCTGCTCCAACGGAAATCTCACCATGGTTGTGTTTAATCTCTTTTGGCTTCTCTGTTTGAATCAAATCACAGGGAGATTTAGAAAAATGCTCTGAAAATACTCTCCTACATGCTGACAATTATAGTAAGCAATAGTCCAGCACTGCCAACAGCACAAAGTAAACAACATGTCCCCATTCTTTTGTGACATATCTGAGGCAAGGGAGTACAGGTTCTTTTAAAGGACATCTAGGATTTTTCTTAAATGGGAAAGTTTGGATGCACGAAGATCAAACCATTGACTGAGCTAAAAATCAGGAGGAATCCTGTGTATCAGAGTTGTACAATAAAAATCCTGCAATAATCAAATTATTTTAGTGTGTGGAGTCTCATGAAGAAGAGTGGTAGTCACAACAAATATTGCCAAGAGTAAGAAAAACAGTACCAACAGAGTGACATATCTGTTCCCACATCATGTGGAAAACGTTATTGAGCTCTCTTGTATGTCTGCTTTAGTGCAATGTTTAATTACATAATACATACAGTTCTTTCCAACATTTCTGGGGATCAAATTAAGGCAGAATACTGAAGAAGACTCTTTTCTATAGCAGTCTCATTTCCTGAGGGAATAAGAAGTCTCTAGTGAATAAGTGGAACAAAAAAAGCTGATTTCAAGCTTAAGACAATTGAATCTTTTGCTTATCCTTTTTGCTTCCAGCCTCCCAACAGTAGTTTCCTGGTTGGTTTGGTTTTTTTTTTCTGTGTGATGCCAGCCTCCCTCTTAGCTAAGTATTTTGCAGATTATCACTATGCTTTTGTTTTCTCTCTTTCTTAAGTGCTGGAGGCTTGACAAAAACGCTAAGTGCCCCTTTGTCCCATCCCAAGCCAACCAGTTTGGAAGATCTGCCTCAAAGGCACGAGAACTTTATACCTTTTCAGAAAAAAAAAGCCTGTCTGTGTGTTCTGCCCTGAGAAAAGAACTGTATTTTTCTTTCACTTCATTCTTAGTAAAAGATCAGGAGGAGGCTGACATTTGACACTTAGGCTGTGACTATTTTAGTAAATCAGACACTGCAGAGACAGTTCTGTAGCATGAGTAGCCAAGTGTCACAACCCAGTTTGCAGACACGCCACTAAATTATCTTACATCCCGAAACAGAAGGGCCAGAGCCTGGCTGTCTCCCTGGTTTGTGCTTACCAAACTGCTCCAGTACCCAGGCTAACGAGCAGTACAGCCAGTCAAGTGCCTGCCTCCATTTAGCCCTATGGTGTAAACATGGTCTCCCGGTTTCAGCTTGGAGGGGTACAAGCAGTAACACTATGAACAACTGAAATGAGCAAGTACTGATGGTCCTTCCCTAAGTTACTTCTTCTTTGAGGCCTTTTTCAAGTGGCATTTCCATACTCCTTTCATAAAGTTGCCATAGGAGTTTTATAACTTTTAATTGAAGCACCCTATGATAAGGTCATTCATTATTTCTGTTTCACTATGGGTTTGTTTGGCTGTTTGTTATAAAGGAAACACATACATGAATTTATTTAAGTAAAGTAGGCTGAAGTCTGCCTTCCTATGACAATGTTACCTAAAGTGCTGTGCATCATTCACATTGATTCTGCATTTATAGTTCAATACTAGTGTAATCAGAATGATTTATTCCATGAAATGACAGTAAAGCTGTCTTTGCATAACTACTTGATTAAACCTTTTTCTGAAACTTTTGCTGTTTAGACATGGTAATAACATCAAAGCAGATTTAACATTGTTTGAGCATTGTAATTTCTGTGGTGGTGGTGTTGTTGCTGTTAATACACAAACTGCACAGACCTACCATGATACAAACACCACACACCTAAACAGCACCTTTCTCTGTGAAGGATGCCTAAACATTTTACAAACCATGCATCATTCTTCACAACGGATATAAGAGTTTTCTGGAATTGCCTCTGGCGTTTGATTAATGGCAACAGTTCAAGTCAGACTGAGTCAGGAAATAATATCATGCTACTCAAAAAGGGCAACAGTTTACATATCCAGGATAAAATTATCTGAATTAGACTTGTAATGGTTTTGGCTGGGGTAGAGTTAATTTTCTTCACAGTGGCTGATGTGGGCCTAACTTCTAGATTTGTGCTGAAAACAGTGTTGATAGTACAGGGATGTTTTTGATGTTACTGACCAGCACTTGCACAGCACTTGCACCTTTTCTGCTTTCCTTGGTGCCACAGTGGTGAGGGGGCTGTCAGTGTGTGGGAAACTGGGAGGAGACACAACAGGGACAGGCGACCCAAACTGACCAAAGGGATATCTCAGACCATATGGTGACATGCTCAGTACATAAAGAGCTGGGGGAAGAAGGAGGAGGAGGGGAAAGTTTGGAGAGATTGCATTTATCTTCCCAAGTCACCATTACATGCAGCTCTCCAGGGGATGGCTGAACACCTGCCTGTTCATGGGAAGTGGTGAATTAATTTCTTGTTTTGCTTTGTATGCATGTGTGGCGCTTTTTTTTTTTTACCTATTAAACTGACCTTTTCTCAACCCATGAGTTTTCTAGCTTTTACTCTTTCAATTCTCTCCCCCATCCCACTGGTGGGGTAGCGAGTGAGCGGCTGTGTGTTGCTCAGTTGCTGATTGAGGTTAGACCACAACAAGGCTCCAAGGCAGTCTCATGAACCAGTATTTCTGCACTTTCAGAAAAGGGTATGGATTCTTTCACAAGTTTTTATCTGACATTCCTGTTTACTGGTACAGTAGCCTTCCACTCATTTTACAGGTTCTCATTCACTGCTAATTTCTGGGCTACAAAATCACTTCTTGGTTGGATAGTAGTCACATCTTAAAACTGAACAAATGGCTGCTGGAGTTGCAGTCTTGTCTGCTCCTTCTGCACAGCAGCAGGAACAGACTTGCACAATCACCTGCACTATTTACAGTACTCTGGTTTCTTCACAGTGTACTGGTTAGATGTAAACAATTTGGTTACTGGAAGTTGTTAACAAGTCTGAAGTGACTTGTAGCAACTACAAAACAAAGTTACTGAAAAAAGAACTAATATGACTTTAGAGAAACCTTTTCTTAATTAGAATTTAAATTTTTTGATGACAGTTCCTAAAGGGTATAACATTCTTGATGCTTAAATACCCTATGCTAACCTGTTTATGGACAAATTTCATAATGCATATGGGATTCATTACTAAGAAAGAACAGATGAAAGTTATTCCAGAGAAAAGACAGCTTTAAAGCAGAATACCTATGCTAAATCAAGCCATGCAATGATGGCCCACTGAAGTTTAAGTATCTTAACCAATGACACTCAGTGAGATAACAGCTAAATGAAGAAGGAAATATGACATTGCATATATAATAAATGCAAATAGTGATAGTTTCAAAGTGGCTAGTTATGCAGGTGGCTAAATACTGCTAATTGATTAAGGTAAAACAGTTTTACATATCTCTCTGTTGTGAAAATAGACCTTGAATGCAGCATATAATTTTAGTTATAAATCTGGCACTGTATTTATGATCTAAAAAAAAAATCCCAATTAATTAAAAGCTATTTTCTGAGGACATCAAGTTAATGAGCTATGATACTTGAACATAAACAAGTATGTACAGATTTTCTTGCTAAGTATCTGCATGAACTCATGTCTGCAAGTCAAGTGAAAACCCACTAATGCTCTTTTTTGTTTCCAGATGAGAGAACATGGTGGGATGTTTTAGACATCAGACATCACAACAATTAACAGTGCCATTTCAGAGCTCACTGATGACTTCTTTTAGATCCCTTTTATGCTTAATGCCTGCTTGTGAGTGAGGCTGTGTGCAATATGTCATGTTTCTCTCCTCAATTTTAGTGCATTTCACACTCAAGTATGCAAATCTCCCTCATCACCTATAAAGCTTCAGGCCTTGCACCTTTATAGTAATAATTCTCTTCATGACTCAGAGAGAATATCAAATCTCAGAGCCTTCTCTGTGCTAGGCCAGACTTAGATTTTTCTGTGCCCTCTGAGCTGTCTGCTTTGACAGCTATGGAGATATGGATTGCTTGGGGTTTACCATCATGTCCCATACACATTGGAAAATCTCCTTCTAATCTAGAATTGCCAAGAAGCTTATGCTCAGAGGGAGATAGACGACTAAGTAATTCAGTAATCAAGTAACTTTGACTGCCTAGGGAACCTCCCTCACCACATTTCTGTCCCGCTTCCTCCTCACACTCCATTGTGGCACCATTAAGTGGAGCCACTCCTGATTTACTCCAGTAAGGAACCTAAAGAAATGTGGCTTTTGGTTCCAAATTCACCTGGTTTAGGAACTGTCAACCAAGGTGATCCAGCTGATCTTAACTAATGAGAAAGTTACTGAACCGAAAGGAATTTCACAGGTCAAGGGAGGTGATCCTCAGTCGCTACTCGACCCTAGTTAAATCACATCTGGAGTATTGTGTTCAATTCTGGTCTACATAGTTTAAAAAAATAAGGAGCTACTGAAGAGACCACAAAGATGATTAGGAGTCTGGAGCATCTCTCTCATGAGGAGAGACTGCAGGAGCTGCCCCTGTTTCTCAGTCTGGAGAAGACTGAGAGGGGATCTCAGCAATATCTGGAATCCAGCTGCCAAGAGGATGGTGCCAGACTCTTTTCAGTGGTGCCCAGCGACAGCGACAGGAAGAGGAGCAATGGCCATAAAGTAAAACACAAGAAGTTTCACCTCAACATGAGGGTGTCAGAGCACTGGAACTGCTGCCCAGGGAGGTTGTGGAGTCTTCCTCTCTGGAGACATTCCAAACCCACCTGGATGTGTTCCTGTGTATCCTGGTCTAGGTGTCCCTGTCTTGGCAGGGACATTGGACTGGATGATCTCCAGGGGTCCCTTCTAACTCTAACTATTCTGTGATTTTGTGACTCCAAATCCTTAGGTCCCAAAACATACTCTTGGGAAGCCAGTTATATCCTGCAAGGTTTGGGAACTGGAATATTGTCTGCAGGCTGTAGCACCACAGCCTCATATACAGACACTTTATTCACAAGATAGCGACAATAAAGTGGCTCATATCTAAAACAGCTCATATCTGAAAAGGACATAAAATAATCAGGTACTGTTATTCAAAATCAAATGAAGATACGTCCTGAAATACAAAGGCTCACATCTGGATTTTTTTCTCTCTCTGCACTGCTGCCACCAAGGACCTTACAATATCTTATAAATACCTCTTAAGGAATGAAAATAAAGGCATTGTCAAGAAGTGGACATGACTTCAAAGTCATTTTTACAGGCTTTGGAACTAAATTTTGGAAAAACAATAACAACAGCAACAATAATAATAACAACAACAATAATAATAATGACGGGATTTTTTTAGTCCTGGGAAGGTAAGGCTGGCACACAATGTGTATTGCTGGATTTTGACTGTGAATGGTTTGAATAATTATAAATGCTTGTAAGAGTGAGGAATGATTATTGCTGCACATTGATAAAGAATTCCCTTCTTCCTCAACAGGACTAATAGCATCTGCAGTGCTGAGACTCATAAAGCATTACTGTTGGCTTTTAAGATGATTCATAAGCCAATTTTAACAGAGAGAGGTATCTTAGCATAGCATTGGGAGTCAGCAGTTCCTCCCTTCTGATCTGGGCTCTGATACAAAATTTTCTTTATAGCCTTGAGCTGTTCACTAAATCTTTCTGCCTCATACTCCACATCTGTGAAATATGTAGTTACCATATTCACCTAACAGTAAAGAAAGGTCATTGTTTCTCTTCTCCAAAAATATTTTCCTTAGGCCATACCTTACCTCAAAGTCACATGAGAACTGAAAATTATCCCGTGGGCTTTGAACCTTTGAGACTGGGTAAAAAGTTTGTCTGTTCTTGATGCCACATAATTTCTCTCCACAGAAATATCTACTAGCAGACTCAGAACCTGAATTCTGGATACACAGGTTATCTGACCATAGCACAGACCTGAATATAGACAATGTGGATGCTTAGTGAGCCTCTGCTTGAATGTGGAAGGAAGAGTCCACTTAAAAGACAGTATAGATGGAGCTCTTGCAGTTGGGGAGATAGCTTTGGTGCCTGCGTTCCAAATATCTACTGTATGATTTTATTTAAAAAAACCCCAAACAGTAGGGAATTCTCACTTTGATCCTCAGAAGGATCTCTTTATATTCTTTTATGGAGAAGCCATGAGTACTACTGTGTCTTTGGTCCTGCAGAAAACTGCAGCATGCTAATTCAGTCAATGTCCAATTTGCTTTACAGGAAACTCATCCATAGCCTAGAAACATATTGTACAAAATGGAAGAGTTTTTCTTTTCTTTCAAAATAGTAGCAATATTAAAAGAATAGCTCCCCAGCCCAGAAGAATATTCTACAAAAGAAATGGATTTTTTTTTCTTTCAAAATGGTAGAAATATTAAAAGGATATATTCATGAATAATCTACGAACTTTACTCAGTGTTTTTTAACCCTTAAATGGTCCATTCTATTCTTTGAAAATCCAGTGTTCTCATTTACTGTAGAAGTTGTATTATGGTATCACAGAATATTAGTTCTAGACTCCTCTTGCAGGATGTTAACACCATTGGGAACCTGGAAATGAGAAAGATATATTAAGAAAAATTATCTAAACCAACAAACAGTGAGGACTGGTTTCCCTGAGCAGCTGGGAAGTCCTATAGAGGACTATCCATGCTATCTCCCAAACAGGTATATCAGGAAAGCAAAAGGAATTGCCAGAAAGTCACATCCTTCTGTTTCTCTTCACTGGCTAATGATACCAACCAAACCAAAAGATTTAGACCACTGTAAAAGGAGAAGTGCAGCTGTGATCTCTCCTCCCAAATTAACACCCCAATTTAATCTCACTGAAGTGTTAAGGTTTTTTCTTCCGAACTAAATGAGTCATGCAGCATAATGTCTCTACTATTGAGTAGTAGAGCTGCAAATGAAAACTTGATTCTTATATTCTACAAATGTATTTCAAGATAAAAGAAAACTGCTCTCAAACACTGTGCATACACCAATTTGTTGAGGAAGTTGAGGAGCAAAGGAGTGGGGCCTGTGACTGTCAGACTCTATAATCCAGCCAGTAAAAGCATCATTTAATCTTTTTTTAGATTGATGAATCTCTAATAAATACTCTTTCATGGCAGGGCAGATTCTAACTCAGAGTAAATATGAACTTTTCTGGTAGATTTAAATTAGTTTCTCTAGGTTTTATACCTTGATAGAAGAAACATGTGGTAGTGTAAACATGCTTTATTTTTTTCTAATTTCATTCAAAATCTCTTCTAAAAATAATTTCTGGGATTCTCTTTCATTCAATGCCTTGAGTAAAGTTTACTTTTACTGGTTGACAATCCAGTATTTCTAACGTCTACTGTTGCCATCTAGTGTCAAAAACCCAGCAGTGTATTTAAAATTGTATTATTTCCCATTTTTAGGAGAATAAGCACATATTTGTATGTCTCTACTAATCTTTAAATTAGTTCGATTTTCTTCTGTCTCTGTGCTTATCAACCATTTGTGATAAAGGCCACCCAACTCCTACCATGTCTACTGCATATCTTTTCCAAGATCAGCTAGCAGGGATCCGTGCTTTAACTTCAACTCTGTTTGGCCACCTAGGCATGGTACAGTACTTGGGAACTATGGTGGAAACTGAAATTCTTCCCCAAAAGCTGCGAGGAACGTGGGATGTCCTGCACCAGGATACCAGAGGGAACAAATCTCATCTAACTAGACATATTTACAGTATAGACATTTACCTTTAAAGTTCCCTCTGCAGTCATTGGAAAGATGCTGGTACTTTCAGGGAGCAATTCATCTCATCCTAAAGCAGAAGAGTAAAACAAGTCAAATTACTAATGTGCTTTAAAATTGCCTACCTCTCCGTGCTCCCCCCTACTATATACCAGCATCAGGTAGCAAACTCAGGTGGACACATCTAAACTAGAGATGGCTAAAGGCAGATGAGATGAATCTTACTTTAACTCACTCTCATAAGGTCTGGAAAGAATTTACTAACTCTCCAAATTTGGACTTGAGCCTGCCTTTTAAATAGCCCTGTTTGAATATTCCTCACAAGTAGTAATGAGATTTTCGAGTTATGTGCTTGCTGTCACTGATGGCAGCTAGTATCCTTTAAATCTTTACTAATCATTTCAAGAGAGGTCGACAGAACACTGGAGGAAGAAGGACAATTTGATTACATAATTGATTAAAGTGAAGATACAGCAAAGCTGCCAAGAAAATCCCTTTAGATCTGGAAACCCAAAGCACAATCCAACCCAATAGTTCATCATAATGGCAAGTAACTGGAGGATGGGGATCCAGTTGTGGTATTTTCCTGTAATATTTAGAAAGACAGCAGGATGGTTTTTTTGTTTTTGTTTTGTTTTAAGGCAACAGTTTTAATAGAATCCAACCTACATTAAAAGAGAAATTTTGGCTTGTCCTAGTCCACTGGAGTCTTGCCACTGATTTCATTGTGATCAGGACTGCATTCTCAGTATTGCTGCTGCCTACTCTATCAAGTAGCTAAGACTTATGGAGCACAGCAACACGTGAAGGAGCGTGTGAAGTGAAAGCTTAAGTCAAAAGAGAGTCTTGGAAAGAGTAAAATTCAAGAAATGTGCAACTTTTTCCTCTCTTTTTCAGTCAGTGTTCCTGTCTGACTATTAAATGTACACTCCCAGAACTCATAATTCCTGTGACTCTCTCCACATATGTTTAAATTTCTGTTAACGCAGTTAGCTCTGCTTCCATATGGCACAGCAGTGGCACTTGGTTGCTGTGATTAACTCTAAGCATTGGCTGGGAAGGTAAATGAAAAGGCATGCTTTCTGCTGGAGCAATTTGTCAGTGAAGTACTGCAAGCCATATGTTTCTCTATCTTCTTCCAAATATTTGTGCTGATGTTGCTAGAAGGTGATGTCATCCAAGGAAAAGGAGATGCATGATAGATCGTGCTGTGATTGATTAGTGAAAGCATACAGCACTTGCCTAATGCATTTTTAGCCTCTAAACTCAGCGCTTTACAACCACTGATGCTGCTGCCACTAGAATTCATCAGACTATTCCTACCACCAGCAGGACTGCCCCTTTGTGGGGTCCATTACTTTCTTGTAGTGTTGGAAGCTGTGAAGGTTTTGCTCTCTATCTCCTGGTGGACATTATGCTCAAAGCATGTACAGGGTACAGATAATTGTGGAAAAAAAAAATCAGATCAGTGGTCAGAACTGCATTAAATTAAATGTGTGTCCTCAAGTAAGGTTAAATAATTGCAAATTGGTTTTAATTCAGTAATTTTTCTGACATGAAAATAAAATTAATTCCCTAGACTGGCACAGACTTATTTGAAAAGCAACAGCATCTTGGGGCCAGTCTTCACTGTGCCAAATTCTAGCTGAAGTTACTGAGCCCAGTTCATCTCACAGACGTAACCTCTGCAGCACCACTTTATTACTGCCATGGGATTAATGCTCCCTAAACCAGGCAGCTTCCATAACAATCATGGAAGTGACTACCAAAGGAACAGCCATTCAAAATGGTAGTTACATCCAGACAAAACTTCATCTGTCACTATAGTAACTCAACCTAGTCCAGCTTTAAGGGCTGAAAAACCACTTTTCCCTGATCCTCTTATCTCTACTATGCCAAAAACATTTTGTACAGATCCCAGTTCTCCAGCTGAAAGATCTAGCATTGAAGTTATAAATTACTCTCATTTTTTATTTAATTAAATGAATAAAATGTAACCATGCTATAAAATAGAGACACAAAAATAGTACATGCCACGAATTTACATTTTAGAACTGTCAGCAAATTCAGTCAGGAAATGATCTTAATATAAATGAACACAGGAAAGCGATTAACTGTTTTTAATTTAGCAACAACAAATTGTAGTATCTTTCAGACAGGTAAATCGGAATTATGTCCTAACTTTAATAATCTATAGGCAGCTGCTCTGTCCTCACAATGTTGAAGAATTAGTGTAAGGGGAGAGGTTAACAGCAGCAATTATTAGTACCATCATAAATATGTTCTCTTAAGCATATTGATTCAAATGAAATAGATGCCACAGAACAGAATTCTACAGGGTGCAATCCTGCTGCCATTAGCTAGACAAAACTCCTTTCAGCATCAGCAGTTTTCACAACTGGTGACATCACAGAACTGGACATTTATAAAAATCATATAATACAAAGGAATTTTAAACAAATTAGCTGGATCTTTAAACAGACTGCCTACATCTTTACTGTACTTTACAGAGTGGTCTAAATTCCAGTTTATGCCAGAGACCTACTGCTAGTGATGAGGGATGACTGCTAAGCTCCCCCATTTCACGGCAGCATGGATGCACTTATCAGGTTTGTTTTCTCGAGGGGCCTACAGGATGATCTAGATATTAAACACCATCAAAACATCTGAGAATGGCCACAGTGTGAGGAGACAACACCAGTCCATGGCACCCTTTTGTCAGAACTGTGAGGAACAGAAACCTCCACAGAAGCCATAAACTAACTGAAGGAGATGGGCCCCCAGCCCACAGATGTCTCTGTGGGAACACAAGTCCTTTGGTTTTTGCCGAGGAGCAGCGTGGGACTTACACTGTCTGAGACCTACAAAGTCAAAGTAGAAAGAAAGAAGCAGAAGAAATGGAAGGGGAAAAAAGAGACACAGTGAAATGTGGTTCCTTTTCTATTCTCAGGGTTTTAAAGACATTTACTCATCCTTTTGGTATGGACAGGCAATCATTGCTGCAGTAAATGTTATGTTCATTTAACCAGGGTGCCTGCAGGAGAAAAACATCTAAGTGATTCTTGAATCTAGCTCATGGGATAACTGTACACCTAGTTATGTAATGTCTGCCTAAATAGCATTTCCAATGCAATCAGCAACACTATTCACATTGTTTATTGGTATTTGCTGGCATAAATTTCCAACTTGAAAGGCACATTGATCACTTCCTGCTGTTTCTCTAGTCTAATACGTGTGTTAATGAGGCAGTTTTATCTTAATAGATTGTAAAAATGATTTAATTCTTTGCATATTGCTTATGTTCAAATAATATATGAATGAAATCTATGTGTCTTCCATGCCTATGAGTTTCTGAAAATGACTGTTTAGTTTAATGGCAATCCTCCTTTTTCTATCAAAATGAACCTGGAACAGGAATTTTCCTGTCCACAAGGTCTTTGGCTGTTTTGCAGAAGTTCCTATCCACATCCATAGATTTTATGTTTAAGATATTTATAAAATCATAATAAAATTTTCCAAGAAACAGAAAAGAAGAAATGTACACTCAAGATTAATAGTTCTAAACCTCTCTGAGAACTGGTTAGATGGAGTGCCATGGAGTTCTGCTCTGTGTAATAGAATGGTCCCAAGAACTATGCAGAAATCTATCTGTGAGTGAATAAAATGCTGCTTTTGTTTCTTCCTTATCAGGGAAAAAACAAAACACCAAGAAAACAAACCTGAAATTTGCTCAGCTTTTTTCATGACTGTTTTTACTATTGGACTGGCACTGAATTTAACTCTAAAGTTTAGAATTGTAGTTGCATAATATTCAGTTGCTTTTCTTCCATATAAACAAGCTTGATTCATTTCCTGTGAAATAAAGGTCAAAATCCTCCTTGACTCCCTTGGGATATGGATGGCACTTCAGGCTGTCATACAAAGTGGGATTCATATTAATTCAGTAAGCAGAGAGCAAATGCAGGAATTTCAACCCATAAAGCTTGCTGGACAAACTCACCACCTCCTCCCAAACCCAGCCCCTCATCCCTGCCCAAAATGGATTCTTTAGTAGGAAATATGAATTTAGGGGTTATAATTACATGGTGAGCAAGGCTATGAATAATAATCATAAAAGTATATTGTGCTCCTATTTCACAAAATAAATTACTTTCTAAGGCTTCCTCTGTTTAGTGTTTTCAAAGGGAAGTCCTTACTACTGCAGATCACATTGGATTACAGATCATGAGGACTACTAATGATGAGGTGTAGAATTGCTGACCATGTACTAATCTCTGATAGACTTGAGTGGTTAAATTAGTTATAAATATACAATATATGAAGCATATAATTATAGAGTAACCTCTATAACAGTCAACCTTTGGGTTTTTGTTTTGTTCGTTAGAATCACCTATATTTGCATTTTTCCAGGAAAAGATAAAATTATTCTGAACCCATCACTCCAATACCTAACCAGCTAAAGGTGTGGACAACTTGCTTGCCATTTCATCCCTGGGTCAGATTGAGAGTCCATTGATGCCACTCTCATTCGGCAGTACTGTAAATTACTCTGTTGAAAACAAAGAGCATCATGTTATTTATAACCAAAACTTATTTCTCAAAAAAAATAGGCAAACTGACACGTACACAAAGAGTAGATAAACACTGATTTCTGGTTGCTGGAGATGCTGCATTTTAAATATGACAGTAACTCCCTCTGCCCAGAGCCATGGACAGCCTGAGCTCAAGAATGACCAAGGGCTTTGAAAAGAAAACCACCATAACTCAGAGCCTCCTGAGAAAGGGGAGTGGAAATGTGAGGTTTCAAAGTCCCTACAGGACCCCTTTAAGGGATGGAAACATGCAGTGCATGCAGCCATCTGTCTGTCGCTACTCATGGCAGCCATAACACGCCCTAAAGAAAGCAGCCATTAAAACTCAGTCTAATACGCAGATGTCTCCAACGGCTCAATGGCCCAAAGCTGCTGAAACATCACTTCTTGCCACAAAGCCACACCATGAGGTAATAAACATAACGCATGGTACTAACTACATTTGTTATAAAAGATGAGCATGAGACTAAAGCCTACATCCCACAGAAGCAAACACACACACCAGCAGAATTTACAATGCTCCAGTGTTCATTATGTGATTATCCCATCATGTGATTACCCTTATTCTACTACCTTCCTCTACAGCAGTAATTGTTTTTATTTCAGAATGTCCTTTTCCTCCATGTGCCACTATCTCTTTCTAGCCTTTTCCCCTCCTTTACACTGCTGACAATTGCCCAAACGTAAGACATGGAAACTGAAAATTACTAAAACCTCAATAAACTAAATGTTCAGTTCAACATGCAAAAATCTACCACAGAAAGACTTCCAGTAAGAGTGGAAGATTTTCCAGTACTGAAAAACAACATAGGTATAGGTGTAGTATAAAAGTAGTTAAATTAAGAAATTTGACTTGATAAGACACTTTGACTTGAAGGGACTTCAATCAAAATTTTTATTGTACAAGACTTTTCTTTTTCCTTACTATGCACTTGCAGTTCACTTCAAAAACAAACCTGGAACAGGACATTTTGTAAGCCAGAACCACAGTTCTTTGATACCACTGAGCTAAAGTGCAGTAGCTGAGTGAAACTTGAATTACTAAAGTTAGGATTCTGCATCCCATGTAGATGAAACAGTGTCGTGGTTTCAAGCCCACCTGGAGGTGAAACACCACACAGTTGCTCACTCAACTCCCCTTCCCTTCCCCCCCACCCTAGCTGAAACCAGGACAAGATAAAAGTGTGTTTGTTAGCTTCCATTAAAATTTTGGTAAATCAGAAAGCCTGATTCTGTTTTCCCACTTCCATAAACCACAACATAAATTGACTAACACAATTATTTTTTATAGGTGTTTCATTCAGTATAAGCAAAAGCTATGTAAACTTCAGAGTTGTTTTGGTTTTTTTTCTTATTTCAACATGATTTCTTTTTTATTTCCTCTTTGGTCAGCTTTATCCCAGTACCATTACTGTTATATCAGATACAGCTTCTGCTGTTAAGATAAAGACAGTTACTGATAGCACTAGTAATTGAGTTTGGTTTTATGCTATTCCATTAAACCATGTATATCATAGGCATAAGCTAAATGGGAGTGAAGCACTCTATGGACAGATGTTTTAATTATGAGTAGATATACAAATTAAGGTCTGTAGGGAATTTCATTCTGTTTCAGACCACTTCTCCAAGGTCATTTTTAATTCTTGGCATATCTTCCCACATTCTCAGACATCCTGCCAATTTCCTATCATCTACCAATTTAACATGCATACACTTAATTCTGTATTCCAGCTCACTACAGAGATCATATTAGTATTGGATTTTTCCACCAGAAGTTAAAGTTAAATTTACAAATTATAATTGATAGGTTTAATTTTTAGTTTTTTAAAAATAGACACAGTACTTGCTCTTTTGCAGTTCCATCACACTTCTCCAATCCTCTCTGTGTTTTCTATATAAATGCTAGTTTAAGATTGCTTACTGGCTATGTAACTCAATTTATTGGGTTCAGCCGAGCTGATGAACATCTAATTTCTCTAAACGTTCTAGCTATCTTTCTCTTTCAGGCCCTGTTTTTCTCTGTCTTTGTCTTCCTTTGAAAACTTAACCTTTTCATCTAGCAGTTCTGTTAGCCATCTCCTTCAGCTGAGCATTTTAGTAAACACCAGTGCATATCATTTTGTAGAACGGCAGACTAATAGTTTAATTCTCTTCTTACCCTTCTGAGTACATCTACTAGTTTGCATTCAGTTCCCTGCAGTCAGATTCAACTATATCATATATACTGATTAAGCTTTCCTTCCTATACTGATTAAACTTCTCTGTAAAATTAGATTTCTTTGTTCCAATTCTTCCTATGAGAAAAGCCAAGAGAAAAAGAAGCTCTCTCCTTCAACAGTTAGATATCTTCTCATGTACAGATTAATTTTATATCTATCTTAATTATTACGACGTTGTCTTCAGTTTTGATCCATTTTTTCCTTGAGTTCTATGTCCCCAGCTTTTGCTGCAGAAACCACTTTCTCTTAGGAACATATTTGAAACCACTAATCCAAACCAATTTACAGGTTCTGTGGATGCATACAAATATAGTGAAAACAGATGGTAACTTACGAATATAGGAAGTCTGCTTCTAAAAATTGGTGGTTCTTTCTGATTAAATGTTTCAAGAAGGTTAGAAAACTCTCGCCATCCTTCATTACCATAAAAGCAATGAACCTTATTTTGATGAGTAATTTCTTACCAATTTCTATAGCTTGGACTGCCATGAAATTCCACCCCACACTGCAAATTCCTAAACTAATTAATTTTCTTTCTTAGTTATCTTTCTCTAAAATAGGCAAAGCACATATTTCTTGAAAAATGAACATTTCTTTTCCAAACCTTAATTTTGATCTCACATTTCCCCCATCACAAATGAGTTAGTTGCAGTATCCAACCTGTCATTGATCAAATGGTGTAATTTCTGTTCGTGTCCCAGGGCTTTCAGTTAAAGATTTGTCTCAAGATATGGTACCTGCTGTTTTTCAGATTGTTTCTCTGGAGTTATCTAAGATCATGTTTTTTTACTGCCACACTGAAAGTTCTTCTATTTCTCCCTTAATGTAATTTCCCAGCAAACTGTTACTGATTTTTTCTCTAGAGTAATTATTAGTTTTCAAAATTATTTTCCCTATGCTATATAGTGTTTGTTCCAACCAATGTAAATCTGTTTTTACATTCAACAGCAAATTATTATAAAGTACAACATCTTCCATATTAAAATTCTGCCACCAACATTGATTTGCAAATCTGCTGAAGACAATTACTTTTCTGAGTGTGATTGTTAGTAATCTACTGTATATATGTGAATCCTTTTTTTCCCACAAAGCTCTTATAAGATGTTTCTGTTCATCAAGCCTTTCCATCCCCCATGCTCTTTGTCTGATGACATCACATCCCTGTGGACTGGGCAGTTGAGAGGGATGCTAGGGTGACAAGGCAGGGGCCTTGCCAGTCAGAGCGCCTCTGCATAAGGCAAGTAGATGGTGGCCAGGTTCAACCAAGAGTCCAGATCACGGGGTAAGGCAGGCTCAGGCAGCTCCAAGGTCAAGCTGGGAAGCCAACCTGCATGTCTAGGTAGGAGCCCAGCTCAACAGGCTACGTGGACAGGCCAGTCTGGTTCCCCTGGCACTGTCAGCAGCCTCTCTCCCATGTTCCCAGGAGGAAAGGGGCTGCCCTGGGCTGCACCACTGCTGAGCTGGTCCTGGTCCTCAGCAGCCAAGCCCTCGGGAAGGGAGATGTTGTCTCATGCACCTATAGTTTCCCTAACACAATTATTTATCTTCCCACACTGAGGAGAGTAATAAACCTAATGAAGGAAGAGCAGTAGCATTACCTTTTGTTTTGGCAGAATTGATGACGAACATTTAGGAAATAATTATGCCAGCCACAAAAGAAATGTCTGAAGAACTGTGTAACACACTGAAGGACACACATCAAGTAATATCTAGGACAATGAGGCTTTTCTCCAAGTTTTGGGGTTTTTTTTTACAGGTGGGTAGTTTTTTCCAGAAAAATGAAAGTATAAGCAACCGACTCCTCCAAAAAAGGCCAATTGCTTGGATAATGTGTTCTTTTCCATTTTTGTTTTACTAATGAGTTTTGTCTTCATTACTGTCATGAGTTTCCTTCTGCTTTCTAATGATTTTATTGCTCCTGAATCACTTTCCTGTTTTCTTTTTGTTAGCAGTAAATGTTGCTAAGTAACTGAATCAGGCTGTGGTATTATTTGGCAGAACTATTCTATTTTTTTATATATTTATAGAGATTACTCAGCAAAATGAAAACTACTCTCCCAAAGGAAAGAAGGCCATTTGCATCTACCCCAACCCTCATTTTCAGGTGATTTCTAAGAAAAAGTTGAAAGTGATTCCTATAAACATATTATATATAAACATGAACACATATAAACATTCCTACAATGCATATTTCCAGACCAGGCTGTGGATGCCGAAAGCTGAGTTGCAGAGAGATTTTCCAGCTTTCTGCCTCTGCCTGTGAGAAAGTCTTTACTTTCTCACAGACACTGGCTGAAAGGCAGTTAGGAGTTTCTGTAAACTATCTTCCTTATCTTGCAGGTACAGGTTGTTGTCATACTGACCAGAGAAATGTTTTTGAACTGGGTCCTGAGGGATCTAACCAATCATTCTACAGAGCTGGATGGTCAGGGACCAATGGCCTTGTGCCACTCTAGAGAACTAACATATAAACCAGTTTGTAAAATAAAATGATGATGCCTTTTCTTCTGGAACTGGAGTCCGTGTCGTTTCTCACCAATCCTGCTACAGGCAGCAACACCAGGCAGTTAAGGAAATATTAATCTTAATGAAAAATTGCTTTACATGCTCCATGAGGTAATCCTAAGCCACACCAAATAACAACATTCGTTTTGCTTTTAATAATGTGTGTCAGATATTACAAGCAATTGTAATTTTAAAGTAAAATAGCTTGGCTTTCCTTCAGTGCAAGCTCATTTAAAGAATTCACCTTTGCTGTGGATTATTAAATGGAAATCACAATTTAAGCAATTTAACAGCAAAAAATTGGAAAGATGGAATTCACCTTTTTTTTTAGGTCTCCTAATTTCACGTTAATGTGGCAATGATCTAATGTCTCATCTACATGGACCTGCAACCAGCAGTAAGGGTAACTATTGCAATTGCAAAACCCATCTGGGTTTAATGAAAATTTCACTTTAAAATCTCTCTGAAACAATCAAAGGCACTAACAGCCACACTGCAGATCAGTTTGCTCAATTTCCACTGCGAAGGTTTAAACTGCTTTAGTATTAAATAAAACATAATAGAAGACTGTAACACCAGAATAAGAAAATTACCATAGAACTTTATAAAGAATGTCTGAAATGGAATAGTGTCAATCATTATTAAATTATTCAAGAGCTGCTTGAGCTGCTTCACGTTGATCAGAACAGTCTTAAAAGCTTCCACATTCCATTAGGTTATTTCACAGCTTGAAACCCCCCTAAAATGAACAACATGCTTGCTTTTGCATACTTTTAACACAGATATGCACTACACATAAAAAAATACTTTAAAATAAATTTCTCAGTCTTCAATGAAATTTTTATAGGCCAGAGCATGGATTCTCAAGATAGCAACTATTCATATAATGGGAAATATCTCTAAATTTGTTAATTTGAAAATTTATCATGTTTTGTTACAAAAAAAGCAGATGGAAAGGTATCATAAACATTAAATAGCAGAATTACTTCATAAACACTATGTAGCAAAACTTTGGGTTTGAAGTACAGAGTGAGAAAATTACACCTGCAAGAGAGGACGGCTCAATAGTAACTCTGGGCAATAACCCCTTTGCATCTGCTTGTTGAATAATCACAAGATTTTTAGACACTTGGTATGAAACCACATACACATAAAGTCTTGTAACAAGTGGCTCTGTACTAAAAAAAAAAAAAAACAAACACATTCTTCCAGCTCCCTCTATTGTATAATTAATATAAATATGCTGAAGCCAGCAGGTGAAATATTATAATAGCTGGGCATGAGTAGCAGCAAATATGCAGGAAAGAGAGTTGTCATGGAAAACCGAATTACTTATGTACCTCAGCTATTAATAACTTTATTAAATTTGAAGCACAAGTCAAAGAGTGTGACCGCCTAAGCTGGGAAGATGCATTTGTCCTTGTCCTTGTCCTTCTAGGACCTATACCAGAAAAAAAGAAAAAAGCTGGGAGCATATGACTTCCTCTGTTTCTTCCTTCCCTATTGTATCCTCCCTAAAGTGGGACGTATTCCCCCAGGGTAACAACCCCCAGGTGGGATTGATACCAGCAGGTGTGACCAGCAGG
This sequence comes from Edolisoma coerulescens, assembly GCA_013397115.1. NCBI lineage: Eukaryota > Metazoa > Chordata > Aves > Passeriformes > Campephagidae > Edolisoma > Edolisoma coerulescens. The sequence continues at coordinate 248,317 of VWZW01004706.1, read as the reverse complement.
TTGAGGAGGTGACTCTGCCCCTCTACTGCACTCTCATGAAGCCCCTCCCGGAGTGCTGCATCCAGCTCTGGGGACAGAGAAGGGCTCTCAGAGAAGGAAAAAGATGCTCAGAGGGCTGGAGCACCTCTCCTGCAAAGACTGGCTGAGAGAGCTGGGGTTGTTCAGGTGAGAGAAGGCTCCAGGGAGACCTTCTACAGCTTCTGGTACATGAAGAAGGCCCACAAAAAAAACATAGAGAGGCTTTTTACAAGGGCGTGTACTGATAGGAAAAGGGAGAATGGCTTCAAACTGAGAGTGAGTAGTTTAGATCAGATACTGGGAAGCCATTCTCCCCTGTGAGGGTGGTGAGGCACCATCAGAGGCTGCCCAGAGAAGCTGTGGGTCCTCCATCCCTGGAAGTGTTCAAGGCCAGGCTGGATGGAGCTTTGAGCAACCTGGTCTAGTGGAAGGTGTCCCTGCCCATGGCAGGGCGATTGGAAATAGATGACCTTCAAAGATCCTTTCCAACCCAAACCATTCTATGATACTAGGAAGTATGGTGCCCACCCCAGTGCTCTCTCACTCCCCCTCTTTGGCAGGACAGGGGGAAAAATAAAATTAAAAACTCATGGGTCCAGATAAGGACAGAGAGATTATCCACCAATTACCATCATAGGTAAACCGGACTCAGCCTGGGAAAGATTAATTTAATTTGCTGTGAATTAAAAATTGGGTATTTTAAAAATGGCACTGTGAGAAACAGAAACAAAAATAAAAGCACCTTTTCATCAACTTCCTTTTTTTCCCAGACTCAACTCCATTCGTTGTTCTTGACTTTTCTGCCACCTCCTCTCCTCCACAAGTGTCACAGGGAGATGGGAAACTGGGGTTGGGGTCAGTTAACAACTCTTTGTCTGCGCCACTCCTTCCTTCTTATGCTGCTCCCCTGCTCCAGCTTGGAATCCCTCTCACTGGACAGAGTCCTTCACAAACTACTCCAATGTGAGTTCTTCCTGAAATTCTGCACTTCTTCAAGAAGTAATCTCCTGCTTACTGTCTTTCAGAGTTTAAATGCTGCTTACTCCTCGGGTAAACACAAGAGAACTGCAGCACATTTTCTGGACTGCATCACTTTTGGATTAGATGTTCCACTCATGAAGCTCTGCTAGTAAAATCCAACCTGCCCTAAAGGAACAACCCCACCAGAGTGATGAGGTAACTGAGTACTCATTGTATGTCCACACACCACAGGATACCTCAAAGACAGAAAATACAGAAGGATCCTAGAGACAAAAGGATTTTTGCCACACTATGAAGGAATTTTTTAGATCCAGATGCCAAAGAGCAAAAAAATCCCTTTCATGGGCTGTTCAAGGAGATGGACATGTTCCTGGCAGAGTAGTGGTGTAGAATTGTTAATATTGACTCACATCCTTTTCCAGTGTGAGGCTGGGAAACTCTTTTCAATCAGGCAATAGCAGAGAGAGTGGCCTACTGCCTTTTGCTGTGCAAAGGCAGCACCTTTGCCATGGCTGTATTTGTGTCAGGGTAATGGGG
>VWZW01004706.1:55759-243665 GCA_013397115.1 Edolisoma coerulescens | reverse complement strand
GGGTTGGGGCTGAGCGTGGGCAGTCGGGGCTTGAGGGGTTTGCGGTTGGCTCTTAAGGGCGTGTGGAGCTGAAGGAGTGTGGAACAAGGTGTTAAAGTCTGGGTGGGTAGATGGGCCTGGGGAATAGGCTGGGGCGAAGCATGACGGGCAGCACGGAGGGGTCTGGAGGGAGGTGTGTGGAGCCTGCCTGAAGGAATGGGGTGTTGGGATCTCCTTAGGCTATGTGAGGATGGGAGCCAGCATGGCTTCACTAGGAGCAAATCCTGCCTGACAGGTTTGGGGGCCTTCTACGGTGGGGTTTCAGGGTTGGTGGATGAGGTCATACGGGGTCACACCGTCACACAGCGACTGATGTCATTTGCCTAAACTTATGAAAAGCATCTGACACTGTCCCACACAAATTCCCTGTCTCTAAACTGGAGAGACATGGATTTGACAGATAGACCACTGGGTAGATAAGGAGCTGGCTGGGTGGTCACCCTCAAAGAGCTGTGGACAACAGCTGTGTGTCCAAGTGGCGATGAGTGACAGTGACATTCCTGAGGGGTCAGGATTGGGCCAGGCCTGTTTAACATCTTTGCCAGAGACATGGGATTCAGTGTATCCTCTGCAAGTTTGTGGTTGGCACCAAACTGTGTGGTGCAGTCAACAAGCTGGGGGGAAGGGATGCCATCCAGAGGGACCTTGACAGGACAGAAATGAGTGTGTGCGAACCTCATGAAGTTCAGCAAGGGCAGTGCCAGATCCTGCAACTGGGTCGTGGCAGTCCCAAGCACAAGTACAGGATGGGTGGAGACTGGATTGAGAACAGCTTTGAGGAGAAGGACTCAGGGTTGTTGATTGACAAGGAGCTCAACATGAGTCAGCAGTGTGCACTTGCAGCCCAGAAAGCCAAACGTGTTCTGGGCTGCACCAAAGGAAGTGTGGCCAGTGGGTCAGGGGAGGTGATTCTGCCCCTCTACTCTGCTCTCCTCATATCCCACCTGCAGTGTTGCATCCAGCTCTGGGATCCCTGCCACGGGAAGGCTGTGAACCTGTTGGAGAGAGTCCAGAGGAGGGCTGGAGCACCTGTTCTATGGATACAGGCTGAGAGAATTGGGATTGTTTAGCCAGGTGAAGAGAAGGCTTCGGGGAGACCATTAGAGCAGTCTTCCTGTACTTAAAGGGAGGCTGCAAGAGAGCTGGAGAGGGACTGTTTGCAAGGGCACATAGTGACAGAACAAGGCAGAGTGGCATAAAGCTGAAAGAAGGTAGGTTTAGGTTAGGTCCTAGTAAAAAGTTCTTTACTGTGAGAGTGATGAGGCACTGGCACTGGTTGCCCAGAGGACTGGTGGGTATCCCATCCTTTTTAGCATTCAGGGCCAGATTGGATGGGGCTCTGAGCAACCTGGTTTAGTGGAAGGTGTCCCTGCCCATGGCAGAGGGCTTGGAACTGGGTGATCTCTAAGGTCCCTTCCAACCCAAACCATTCTGTAATAAAGACACCAGTATGAGGGGAGTACTAAACAACTTGTTGTGGTTCATATTATTCCTAGGAACCAGGAAAAGGATTGGAAAAGCAGATAGGCATGAATAAAGTTTGTGATGACTGGGGGAACGGATGTTGTAAATTTTGGAAAAGGTTCTTGTTAGGAGCAGAGGAAAGCTGAGTTGTGAGTAGGAAGGGGACTTTAGTCAATCCTGAGGCCTAGACAGTGCACTTCGTTTTGCATAGTGTGCAGATGTTTAATTAAAGAAAAACCCAGCTGGCTCACTCAAACTGTATTTCTTCTGGCTTTTTATCCTGTTCTAAAGAATATACTGGGCAAATGCTGGTCAAGAGTGCAAATGTTTAAATAAATTCCTAGTGATGTTTACTGATGTAGAAATGCATATTTTTTCAGACCAAAGCTGTTGCTCTTATATATTAACATGTGTTTCAAATATGATAATGCTATCTTCCCTCTATAGCTTGCATGTGAAATCTCTTTTTAAACTAAGGAGCAATATCTTTGTGTGATGAATGGGAAGAAGAGGGCAAACCTGGCAAGGTCATAGTCTTCAAAGTGTAGGAACTGCCTTGTTCAAATGCTTGATGTGTCAGAAGTGAATCTCACTTTTGAAAAATGGTAGCAGAGCACTGTTTGAGTGATATACCTGTGATGACCTGCATCTATTTGTAGGAATTTCTGGAGACATGTCACAGTCTCCTTTTGTCCTGGTATCTGCCTAATACCAGGCTGGCATGAGAGGTGACCCTCAACAACAACTGAAAAAATATTTGGGAAATGAAAATTCCTTTTTCATTTGAAATGAAAATGTCACTACACATTGTACCACAAACTCAGTATTTGTAGGGATTAGAAAAAATAAAAGGAGCAACATTGATTTTGTGAGCCGTCAATCTCTTTAAAAACCATTTATTAGTCATGTACAAAAATCAGTAATCTGTTTGATCATGGCAGAGCAGATTACGCATGATACAATTTTGCTTCTTTTGGTATCATTCCTGTCTTGGACTACCAGGGTTCTTTTCTTTGTTCTCTAAAGAACAAGGAAATCTACCTTGATCTGGTAAATGCTGAAAGACAAGAAGAATGTGGTTAGAGAATAAAAAATGTACTTAAACCACTGAATCTGTTTCTTAAAAGGATGTTCTACAGGGAACTTTTCTCAAGGTAATTTTTTTTTTTAAGGCTAAAGAGAAAACTGAAATAATGACAGGAAGTTTTGAAACTTTTTAAAATAAATAATAGACCAAGAATCTCCTCTTGCTGCTTATAGAGAAACCATGCCATTTTTGGGCCAAGACTGGAGATCCCCTGGATGGAGATGGGTTAAAACAGAAGATGGATGGAAAAGATGTGAACCCTTTAGTCCTGCCCTTGAGGATGGGAATAATCAGCTGAATGATATCAGCCACACTGTGTAAGTTTAAAAAAAAAGTTATTCTGCATGAGTTAATAGTGGGTGGGAAGGCAAAGACTGACTTAATTTCCATTCAGGTTGCAACTGTTTGTGGTAGCTGATGTCATCTGTATACAAATGCAGTCATGTGTTTTGTTAGGCAGACAGGAGACCCCTGTGGAGATTGTCTGTCTTTTGTCACTGCTTTGTGAGTTGCTTATTTGAGGCAGCCAGATCCTTTCTTAGGTTATATGTCTTTCGAAATAATAAAACAATAAATATTAAAAAAAAAACAACAAAAAAACCCAACAAAAAAGCCCCCTCTTCCAATGCCTGTCGAGTACTATTTAAAGGTAAAAGTGACATTTGTAAATTGCAAGTGCAACAGTTCAACATATTGAACTGTTACCTGGAAGTGAGTGAAGGCTTTCTGTGTGGGTGTTGCATTAGTTTGTGGCAGACATAAAATGCCTTTGCTCCAAATATACAATCGGTGGTAGCTTAATGTTCATTCTCTAGCACAATGTGTAACTGTGTGTGCTCCTGTAGGACAGGTGGGAAAGAGATGAGATAAAGAAAGTAATACTTGTGGCAAATGCCCACAGACTGGTGTGATATAAATAGTTTTGTCAAAACAAATTTCTCCACCAAGAAGTAATTCTCAGGGATAGCATTCTTGGTCATAAATTCCAGCATAATGTGCTCATAATGAGGAAAGTGAACATTCAGTGTTTTGTTGTTAGTCCAGTAAATGATGACTCATCTGATTTAGAGGGAATTTACTGGGACACGAGGACTTGCTGCAGTCACACACCTGTGTTTTCTAAATTTGTGAAACAATCCTCAAGGGAGTTATCAAGCAGTGAACCATTATTATTAAGCTTAACCTGTTTTCTTCATGCCTTTTTTCCTTTTGTGGTCGTCTGTCACTGATCTCATTTGGACTTCTTTATCCACACAGTCTGGCCACTGTGGATACAAAACACTATGTCTGGAAGAATGTTCAGTAAGCCTCCAACATAAAAGTTACCTTAACTACCTTTGAAAAAAAATCTTCCCTCTTTCATATCTTTAATAATATACTTGGCAAATTAAGGGAAATCTAATAAGTATTTAGCAATTGTGCAAATTGCTTAAAAAGTAAATATCTTGTAGGTTGTTTAATTAATACTGTTTGACAAGTATGAAAGGAGTTATCAGTCTTTGTGAATACCATTAAGGCTTTTGCTCTTCTGCTTGTAATTGTGTGTGTATATATACATAAATAGGTATCTTTTCCCCAAAGAGCAAGGTGAGGTATTTTTATTGCTTCTTTAAGTAAAAATACTGGATTTTTTTTTTCTTTATTTTTTTTCTCCCCTTAGTCTTGGAAGACCCTAGAATTGAACTCCTGTGGAGCCACAAACTGTGGCTTTCATTTTTGCTTCTTAATTCTGCTTCTATCTATTTAATTACTGATGTATGTTGTCCAAACTCAGACTAGAGAATTCAAGTTGGTACTTCTTGGCATAGTAGCACTACTTTGGAGTAATTTCACTGCACTTTGAGCTTTGGATCTATGATTGTAACTTGGACTTTTTATATGCCAGTTAAGTTCTGCTGCTAAACAGCAATTAACATCTATTTGCACAACATTATGGAACAAATCAGGGTGGAAATTATCTCTGGGGGTCATCTGGTTGAAGCACATACTCAAAGCAAGGCCAGCTGAGGTTGGGTTGTACAGGGCCTTGCCCAGTTCAGCTTTGTGCTTTTCCAAGAATGGAAATTCTTCTCTGGGCTCCTGTTCTAAGTTCTGTTACTCTCAATGTTATTTTTTTTTGTTTGTTTTAGGCTTGTCCTATGTTGTGTCATTTCTCCCTGCCCTCCTCAGTCTAGTAAGAATTTCTCTTTTTGCAGATTGTGTCCATTACCACTTGACTGAATACTGCCCACCTCCTCCAGCCTTACAGTCTCACTCCATCTTATTTATAGCCTCATATTAGAAACTGACAGCAATCAGATTTCCTTCCACTACCAGCTCTTAACACTGAATAAGGTCAGTTCTCTTACCCTTGTGTACCATGTGCTCCAGTACCTTGTTAAGTCCCCACTGGAGTTGTGCCAGGATGACCATGTTTTCATTGTAGTGGGGAGCCCCAAACTAGACACAGTACTCCAGATGAGTACTCATGCCAAATAAAGATGGATGTTTGCTTCTTTCAGTCTGCAGGATACACTTTTGTAAACTCAAACCAGGGTGCAGTTGGTTTAATACAACACAAGGGCACACTGCTGACCTGTTTTCAGCTACTTATCCTCAAGACTCCTGGCTCCTTTCGTGCAAAACTGCTTCCTCTCCAGGCTGTACCCAGCATATACCCAGGCTTGGGCTTCTTCTATGCCATGAGGAGGGCTTCACATTGTGGTACAGCAATGTAAGATGCATTGCTGGCTGGCCTTCTGTACACTCTTAAGCTATTTGGGAATAATTATGGTGTATGTTGAAGACAGCTCAGGATATTTGGTAACATGATGTAGCACTAAAGAAGAATGAGACTTGATAAAAGTGCTTCCTTGTAGAAGAAACATACAGTAAACAGTACAAAAATACCTTTTGTCTCTTTTTAAGCTGCCCTGTGAATAGGGATAGTGGTGTATGCCAGTCTGGCAGTTCTAGCAGAGTTTTATTCATTTACATCCATTGTAAGGAATAATATTTTTCACCAAAGTGTTCTGTAGGAATCTCTTCTGAAGTTAGTACTTGAAGTTAGTATTGTATTTCAGGGAGCAGTATAGCAGTTTTCCTTTATAAAGAAATAAATTCAAGCTATGTAGTTGATTGAAACCCTCTTTATTCTCTTCTGTGAGAGAAAGTATAGATACAGTTGCTTGCCAAACTTTGTCCTTACCCATTGCAAATACTTTCTCGTCAGAGATGACAAAGATCTAATCGCAAATAGATTCAGAAATAAACCTTAAAGATACATCAGTTACTTAAATTGAAGAATGCATTCTTATTAAAATAGAACTTCTAACTTTGCCTGATTAGTCATCCAGTGCCTTGGTAAATCCAGTTGCTCAATTAGTAAAATTGGTGGACCCAATGGTAACCATGCATGAACAAATATAATCACTTGTGCAGGAACAGTTTTCATTATTTGGCACAATGCTTGAATAGCTGCACTTTAGATCCTTTTATGGAAACTAAAATGGGAAAAAATGAGACCATCAGTTCTGTAGGTCTTAGTTATTTGCATAAGGGTGCCTTGTGTTCAAAGTATATAGTAACTGGGAATGTGGCTTGGGCTGTGTGCATTCAAGCTCTGTGGTGTGAATGCTGGCCATGACTGCCTGTAAATTCAAGCAAAGACAGATACTTCCAGTGCTATGGCACTGTGTCCTTGAAGTTTGGTGTGGAGAGAAGCTTGTTGGGGGGGACTGCCTTACAGAATGTATGCAAGTGCCTTTCAGTAGCCTGCAACTTAGGAGTAAACCTGTCTTATGCGTTCCTTTTGAGGTAAAAGAAAGAGAATTAGACTAATAAGATTTTCATGATGGTGATATTTATTTTTTTGTGTGTTAGGTTCATATGAACTACTTGGGCTGGCAGGGTAGTCATTTCAGTCTGTGGTGTCTCTTGTCTAATTCTGTGAGATACAGTGTTCACAAGAGTGATTTTGGCACTGGATGGAAGTCCTTTGATTTTAATCTATTAACAGATAACATTACAATATATTTGTCAAATGACAAAATCATTTGGTGCATTCACTTAGCTCAGGATTTTCCATGCATGGTCAAGCTGTAAGAGTCACTTCTAAAATATTTAGTGTGTCTCTGTATATAATTTCATGACTTGAGGGCCACATGAAAAGAAGCAAGGGGATGAGGGAAAATAGTTGGAGCTCAGATAACCCTGTCACATTTTCCATCATTTTAAGTGTCACAGCCAAGAGGTTATTTAAATACTGCTATGAAATTACTTTTTTTGGAAAAACTGAAATTCTTTCATGATTTATCTAAGATATTTTAGTTCTAAGGACATCAGGTACTTTGCTTTTAAAAGCTTTAGAATAATTTTTGATGAAGTGCGTCATCAAGACAAGAGAGTAAGAATAGCTGTAAATTGGCAGTATTATGTATGTACTTAAATCCTTCCAGGTGCACTCAAATGTCACGTGCAGTATTATAATAAAACCATTAAATTAAGGCTTCTGTTACACCATATGGCACGTGCAGCACTTGATTTGGTTTCTTGCATCTTAGCTTGGTGTTTGAGGGGGCCGGGGTTGCTTTTGGAACGGTAGAGCAGCTTTATTACTCGTCGAGCAGCTCTGCAGATTTCTGGAAGGAGCACTAGCAGTCACTGGGTAACTCTGTGTTTCTATCCCATTCTTCTGATGTCTGTGGGACTCTTGCTTTCATTCATTGCTTTCAGACTAAAGGTTTGTCAAGAAGAGTGGTATTGTTTACAGATGAGTAGGGAAAGACTCTCCATGTGAAGTGGGGCAGAACATGGGGAAATAAAGCCTCGTATCAGAAGATCCTTAGAGGTAATAGTCCAATTTGTCTTTTCTCTAAAGAGACTTGAGGAATTCCAGGAATGTCACAGGCAAATTTGAATGCTAGACAAAGGTGCTTGAAATAACCCCCTTTATCTTCACAATTCCTTATGTTTATTGACTCCTTAAGCTGCCTTAGTTATTTATATGGTGCTTGAGGAAGTGTGTGTTATGGGGAAGGAGTGGGCTTCAAATCACTTCAGGTATGTTACTGATCTAAATTACTTTCTAGGGACACTTCCTCTCCAGGAACAAAAGAAGGAATCTTTACATATTAACCTTCCTCTTCTAAGCAGGCCTTCAGGAATGTGGCCTCCCATCCGTTCTCCATTGCTTGCCCTGGGTCAAGGGGAATGAGAGAGTTTCTGTGCTGCCTGGATTATGTTGCAGAGTATCAGGACATATCTCCATAGTCTTTTATCTGTTGTTAGGATGATAAAGCTCTGGGAGCTTTGGGCTCAATTTCTGGGTCTGTAGCAACTCCTCAGATTCTGTAATAACTTCTCACATGATGTGGTGATGCAGCCAATATGTTAAAACATAATTAAATTAATTTTAGTGAATTTATAGATTTCCTATATAATACCTTTGGGGAAAAAACCTCCCAAACTGATGGATTGGAATGTTACATAATCAAATAACTTGTTGGTGTTGATGTTTTGCTTTTGTCAGTTGCTTTGCTTTTGTCTCTTGCTGGTTTCTTCCCTCTGAACTCTTTTGCTATTTGACCAGATGTGATATTTGGCACCGTTGCACAGAATATTTAAGGTATTGAGTCTTTATCCTCTGCTTTAAAAATATTAAGGCATGAGCTAAGGCCACCACCTTGGATTTAGCACTGTCTGAATTCAGAGGTGTGTTAGGTTTAAATCCTGAAAGAAAAGCTAAGATGAAACCAGCTTTCTTTTTCTGAATCTTCTCGACTTGCGTATCTTCAGGCTGAGCTAGCATTTACTGATTAGAACAATTCAAAAACCGACAATTCTTTACAGTATTGTTTAACAGATGGTTCAAACCTGAAAATTTTAACTCTATAAGCTAGTAGAAATAGACTAAAATTTATTTTTTTCACTTAATGCCCAGATATAGGTTATTTTTGAAAAAACTCGTGTCCTTCAGTTTACAGTGTTCACTTGTTTTAATCTGAAGTTCAAACTGGCAGTGATAAAAAGCAATTTAGATTAAAAATAGTAACAAATGTGAGGAGTTTCATATACATCTTTATTGTCAAAGAGCAATAATGTAGAAATAAAAAACTCCCCCATTAAACTTCATTACCATCTGTCCTTCATTATTCTTATCTATGCAAGACTGTGGCCTTCATATGAAGTATCTTCCTTCTCAGTGCTACAAAAGAGAACACCCATTATTATCTTTGTTGCTGGTCCTTACAGTTATCTGCAAAAATGGAAAGAAAATTTTATGAACCTGTGTAGATTTCCTGTAGCACAGGCAGTTTTTAAATATATATAAGTTTTAGACAGGTTAGCTTATTAAAAAAAAATAATTTGTTTTATGTATTTTTTTTATATATTTACACTGTATGTACGATATACGTAAGTATTTGGTGTAGTCCTCAGTGTTGGGTTACATAGCTAACTGTCAGAAGTGACACAGGTATAGCTGAGTCTCTCTGGCAGAGACAAACCACTTGGCTCTTGATGCTGTACAAATCATTGGTAAAACAGTGCCATGACACCTGTGGTATGTGCTGAGTTGTGAATCAAGCATTTCTTAAAAGAAAGACTTTCTTTGCCCCAAGGGTGACAGTAGTAAGAGGGATGTTGTTCTTTGCTGGCTTTCTGCCTATGCAAGAGGCATATATAGGCAATAATTCTTCACAGACTTTTTACCTGTGTGCAGTTAAGGCTTGGGCCACTTCAAATAATGGATTTTTGTACACCAGAGCTTTGCAGAGTTTTGCAGTTGTCCAGTTAGTACTCTCTTCTTAGTAGTCCTTCCTCAATGTCAGTAATGACTTACAAGATGCCTCTTAGGAAGATACTTTTGCATATTTAATCACTTTGACACAAAATTCAACCCCCTTTGGGAATAAAAGAGCAAGACAGCTTCTCTCAAGATACATGTTGCTATAGACAATCAGGTAGAAGATCTTAATTAAGAATATGATTTATTTTTTTTTTCAGCTGGTAGACTTTAATGCGGAAAATTGTAATTGTAATGATGTATGCATCTTTAATTTTATTTAATTACTGCTATTCCAATTGGATGTTTTTATTTCAGTATCATAACTGGGGATGATGAGAATGAAGAAGTATACAGTACTGAAGACTGTGAGTTTGCAGCCAAGAAAAGGAAAAAAGATCATTTTAGGAATAACACGGATTCACAATGTAAGGCTGGGTTTTTTCATTTATTTTAGAAGACTCATGTAGGTTCAGAAAAATGTTATAATGGCCATTATTTTATATTCACGTATAGAGTAGCCTTCCAAATTATGTCTGTTTGTTGTCTATTGGCAATAAATTCTGGTGTCAAAAGTGATACGTCTTAATTGAAACTGTGGACTAGTTTTAGATTAAATTCTTCAGGATGCTTATGGGAGCTTCTGCTTTCCAAAGCAGCTGGTTTATTTTTGCTTAATTTATTTTGCTTAATTAGTTATACAACTCCAGAATCAGTTCATAAATAAATGTATTTTCTCATAATAATCATATCTCTTGATAAAGACTTTATCACTATTGAATTTCTTGGAGAGAAGTCCCTTTTAAAAACAATTAAAATATGAAAGCCATTTTTTCAGTTCTCGTATTTAAAAGATCACTTGTACTTTGCACTGCAAATGTGTATGACAGCAAGTAACTTACTGAAGCAGAGAACTTGGTAGAGTAGGTAAAAAAAGGTAAGTTGATTAGAAACTTCTTGCATTTCTAATGCTTTGATCTTGAAATGGTGTGTTATTTGTATATCCCCAAAATTGTTAGAGAGATGGTATTGCAGAAAGCTGCAAGCTTCTCCAGGCTTGTCTGAGTTTAAAGTATTTCAGAAGATTCAAGGGGCTGGATGTCTCATTTGACAACATGTGAGACTTCTGAAAGCTGAACGTCTGCCTGGTGGCCTTTATTAGTCTTGTATCCTTGACTTCCTTGCAGTCTCCTCCAATTAGTTGAACCAAGTCAATGTAGAGCAGGCACCTGTACAGAAGAAAATGGATTAGAGGGGTAGAGTGGCCAGGAACAAAAACATTGTCCAAATCTGCTGTACTTTCAAGTGCTAAGGAGCCTGTTGTATGGAAAAAAAAGGTCAGGAATTATGTAGGACCACTGTTATGTCAGTGATTGGTCACAGCTGACAAAAGTTGTCATTCATCTGCCAGTTGTGTGCCAACTCTTGAGGTTTTTAAAAAAACCATTTATATAACTTTTCTATTACTTTCATGAAGTCCATAACTTGTGAAATTTTTTATCTTTTCCAGCCTTTATAAACTTCCTTCATTAAAACTGTTCTGCTATCTTATGAAGCATTTTATTGAAAATTGTGTGTTTAGTTCAGTTTCTTTCTAGAAGGCATTAACTAATGTGGAAGCCTAAAATGCTTATATTTTGATTTCATTTTAGGTTTTTATCGTGAAAAGTGGATTTACGTTCACAAAGAAAGCACCAGGGAAGTAAGTCTGCATGGTGTGGGTCAATTCCTACAATCTTGGTGGTTTTTAATTGACAGACAGTATATTGAAAAAAGTGGTTTTTCCGTGTGGTCTTAGGGGTTATACTTAACTCTCTTCTTTGGCAACACTCTAGACCCATGCCTGGTGAGGCAGAGGGAGCTGGCAAAGTGACTTCTAGGTCGGTCTTTGTGGCAGAGATGTGGGAACTTGCAAGGATAGACATACAATCCTCCACCCCTTATACAAGCCCATCTATCTTTCTACTGTCTCTCTTTGAACTAAAATTGAAAGTATTTGCAAAACCAGAGAAATATCTCCAAAGAAGGTGCTTGCAGGCAGCCACCTGATATTTTGGAATCTTGGTGTAAATTTGAATGGAAGAAAGTAAAACATCAGTTTCAAACTTTACAAAGAGGATCTACAAAGTCCATATGCTTTCAGTTTGGGATATAAACTGTATCATGTAACTGTAAAGGGAACATGAAAGCTCTTGGAATGACCTCTTGAAAAGCCAAGAGTTAAAAAACATCCATTTTATATAGAGATTAAACTCCTGAAGTTTGAGTTTCATTCCTGTGCTGATTGCCATGGCTGTCTGGGATGTGTGGAACTTGAACACCCCCAAGGAGGTTATACATCCACATAGTAATGCCAGCCAGGAGAGAGGGAAGGAGGTGAGTGTGATGACTGTAGTCATGCAGGCAAAAGTAGCTTTGCATTTTAGAGCTGAGAGGGACAGTACAGAGCTTTTTACTCAGGAAGGGCATGCTGTTGAGGAGGGCTTACATAAAGGATACTGCAAGACTTTGCAGACCTTGTAGACCAGTGACCCAGAGACTGCCTGTCTACATCTGAAGGGTACTGTAAAGCCTTTCACCAGATTCACAGCCCTCTTTCTGCTTTACCTTCTAGATGAGGTTAACTTAGATTGGTCTACAGAAGTCTCAAGCATGCATTTTCCCTTTGTGCCGTCTCAGATTAGGGTGAAAAGGAGCAGGGGGATAACAGACTATCACCAGTCATTGTGGTGCTTTGAATGATAAGGTTGTTAAGCTGAGGTTTCAAACTACATTGAGGCCAAAATACAAATAGTCTAAAATCTTTCATTGGTGTCCTTCATAACCCATATATATAGGGATTATTTTTTTTCCCTACTTCTGCAGAAGTTGGTGTACTAGTGATGTGTGAGTATTTGTTTTTGTTTCTTGTCCATTCAGAGAGTGGACAAAATATTTTGGTTATCTTCTGATATTTTACCATTCACCTTTCAGGTTTATTTGGGTTTTTTAATATAAAAAACAAGCCAGGTATGGTTAGAATTAAACACTAATCTTTCAAGTAATTCTTTGTATAAATTTAAAAACTTAGACTAGAAGGTTGAAAAAGTAGCAAGGAATAAGCATACATGAACCAAAAAATTCAGAGCAACAATTAAGGCTAATCTAAAACATAATTTAGAGGCTCTAGTTTTTCTTACAGGTTCTAATCTTTCTTGATTTTGAAATAGTGGTCTCACAACTAGGAAACATTTTTTCCCAAACTGGATATTGTTTTTTAGGGCAAAACGACAAGATGGGAAGGTCTTGATAAGAAACATGTGAAACATGCTATGGGAGAGCATCGAAATTAAAGAAGACCAAAACAAGTGCATGGGTGTAGATGAAATTAAATTGGAGATGCTTTTTGAATAATTTTGTCATGATGGTACACTGGGAAAGGCAGAGCTGTAGTTTCATAGAAATCTGTTCAAGGAAATGTCTCTCATGTTAATGTTTTAAGCATAACCTTATGATAACTGTTTAGCCAGAGAACAGCCACAAATATTGGAATTTCAGCAGAAGTTTTGTTGACTGTATGTGTTCATTCACTGCTATTAGCTAAGCAAGGTGTGCATATTGTGAAGTGTGCAGTGTGCTTGGGTCTGAGGTATATCAGCTGAATGAGCAAGCAGGACAATCCTGAATTTGGTCATTAACCAATAGGCAGTAATTATCACCACTCTGCAGTGAACTGTTAACTCTCCCATCCCACTGGGGTACATGCAGGGTAAGCTCTCTCTGGGTTGCAGAAAAGAACATTAATTTGTACTGTGGAATTTGTCACCATGGCATAATTTACCAAGCAAGTCCGTCTAGGAATGAGCTTCAAATAATTATTTATCCCCCTCCTTCCCATGGCTAATAAAACCATAGTAGCACACTGCTCTGCAAGACTCTCTTTTACCAGTTAGAGATTTTTCCTAGCCTCAGTATATTTGGTCCTGGGCTGCAGTGTGGCTTTGTGGCTCTAAATGTACTGAGTTTACGTGCTCCCATGTCATTTTGGGCTCCTACTACCACCTCAAGTCGTTCACAACAGCCTCTGAAACTTCCGTTTTCACATGAAGATGTGGAAAAGTACCAAAGGAATTGCTCTTGCTCATAGTGCCTAAGCTTCTAGCACCAAAATAAATTCTAGATATTGAGACCATTTGTTCTTCCGATCCCAGAAGCAATTGTGTTCTTACCCTCAAGTGTGAATCAGATAATTCTCATATTTGTAGGCTCAGACTGCTGTACAAGCAAGCTCTTCCTTGTGCATGGCAAATGGGGACTGTGATAGCCAGGAGGGAGTGCCAGCATCGTGACACTCTGCAAGAGTGGAGTAGATTCCCAGGGAAATCAAATACCAGCGATGTCAGATTACACATTTAGTATGAATTGAAAGGCCTTGCCTATGTACCTGTTAGTTACAAATAGTGTATCTGGTTTCATTTAATTTCCTGTAGAACAAATAACTCTTCAGTTCAGAGGCACTATATTTCCAGGGAGCATGGTATCCATTAGCATCCACTCTGCACGTCAGAGTGCTTTTCTGAATGTTTTGCTCAATTTTGTCTTTGCTTCCTTCCATTTAAAGTGTGTTTTTTCCTCTTCTCAGAGACATGGCTATTGCACCTTGGGAGAAGCATTTAACCGCTTAGACTTTTCAAGTGCGATTCAGGACATCAGGAGGTTCAATTACGTGGTCAAAGTAAGCTCTTTATTTTATATGTATGTTAGAAAAATGCATTTCCTGGTCTGCCTGTGTGTACAAAAGGAATATTTTTGCACTGAACAGATGATGATTTGTAATTGTGTAAATATCCTCTTCATATGTAATTTATAATGCAAGAAGCAACTTTAAACTGAGTATATTTTCTTTGGTGAAAACTCATTATATGGCTGTCTGAAAGCCTATAGCCAGAGGGGGATGGTGATGGCCAGTGTGCTGTGTATTTAAAGGGAAACATTGATTGTAGTTTCAGTTGTTGTTTAGTCTGGGTAATGAACTCTCTTTAAAGGTAAAACAATTTCTAGACAACCAAAAATAGCAAAGTGTTGTGCATCTTAAGTATTTGCTACATCTTAAATATGCTTAAAATAACCATTTCCAGAAGAATACTTGATGTGGAAATATTTTGCTATTCCTGTATCTTCTGCAACTTCTTCACAGTCCTGTGATTCATTGCACAATTTTTTTATCAAGGACAAGATATCTATGCATTTATCTTTAACATCCCTTAAAACTTGATACTCCAGCCTTAATTACCTCAATGCCTAACCAGCTGCCCATTTGGAAATGCCTGTTCTGGGGATACTGATCTCTTTCTAGCCCCAGGTTTATTTTATTATCTAACTTGATGTAGTAAAGTGCTTGTTCCAACTCCTAGAGAAGCTCAAAATGTGAGTCATATCAGGACTAGAGTTCAGTTCAGTGGTGAGGCTGTTCACAAGTATTGTATTTCTTGGAATGCATCCAGAACTTGAAAAGACACAAATAAAAATTAAATAAACATACCAGGAGAACACCCTTACCACTAAGCTGTGGAGTATTTGGAGAGAAAACACATTCTATCCATCCCTGTGAAGCTGAGGCAATGTATTGTACTTTCAGAAAAACAAGAGATGTGGAAACAAAGCAAAAAGGATTCGCTTCCAGGCTAGTGGCTAGAGTACTTGCCTGGCTTGTTCCCGTTGCAACGGTTGGGGTTTTTTTGGTATGTGTATGTGTTGTGGTTTAGAACATTACTTTTTAATGCTGTTTCGGGAGAAGAATCAAGAGCCTTTATCTTTCCCAAGACTTTTCAGCCTTGAACAGTAGGAAGAAAAAAACCAAAGCACCTAAAAGAGGTGATTTGTTATAAATGTTGTCAACCTTGGATGCCTCGCTTGAACAGCAAGCAGGTAAAAGGAATGCAGGTCTAGAATTTTGTATTTGTTTTAGATGCTGCAGTGCCTAAACTGGGTTGCTTGTAACAGTTGATCAAGTCAAAGTGCAAAGTCCAGCATAAGCACATTGACCAGTTTTTCTTCTGTTCACCAAGGAATGTAAAATGCTGGTTTAGTCAGACAGGCTTAAGATCATTGAGGAAGGAGCACTACTTTAAAATTCAGAAATTTGGCTTTGCAATCCAAACCATTATTCTGCTAATAGTAGACCCTAAGAAATCTGAGTGAATTTAAAATGGTTGATAGACTTTCAAAATCCTTTAAATGTTTTAGAATTTATTTGGAATTTTTAAAATGTAGAATTGTTTTACAAATACAAAACTTTAATTATGTCATTGCATCAGTTCCCCTGAGGTGGTGGCTGCTTGTTGATAGCAAGGTATAAATCAAGAATACTTTTTTTTAAAGATCAAGCCCTTCTCTAGCTCTTCTTTGATCCCAGACCACGAAGATGATTCTCCAACTAACTAAAAATATGCCATTCATTATTAAAAGTTAGGATAGATGTCTGTCCAGGACCCTTTTAGGATGGGCAGTGAGTGGGACATGGTAGGATCAGTTAGTTTTTTGTATTTGTTGGTGCTGTAGTATATTGATAACTTCATAGCTGTTAAATTCTGATACATTGAATTTGATATGGGTGGTTTTTTTCCAAATGTTTCCATCTGAGTAAACAGATGATCCATTCAAAGTTATAATCTCTAGTAGACAACATAAGCCATGGCTCTGCTTGTATCAGTATGTCAGATCCTTGTAGTCCTCCTACCTTGCTTTTGCTAAAATTGTCTTAATCCTTGCATATTAACTTTCACTGAAATTGGAATCTGCATTAAAATCAGTCCGGTGGAATTTGTCTTTTGATTTGATCTTTAGACTAGGCAACATAACTGATTTTTTTTTTTAAATTAATCAAGAGAAATGTACTTACCTGCTTGAACTGGCAGACTGCCAGAGACCTCTAGGTGTGTTCTAAATTTTTAATCAAGCTAATAGGCTTTGAAAAAGCCAACAAAAAATCCTGATACCTGTTTATACAGTTTTTGAGACTAGATTGTTTGTATTTAAATACATCAGGACAGTTCTTTCTTTCCTTCATAGTACATAATGTTTTGTCAGAGATCGTGCACAGAAGCCAGAAGGAACATTATTAAATCAGGGACAGAACAGGTGTATTCTTTCTTCCTCCCAAGGAAAATTAACGTTGAGTGAAGTGTCAAATTGGTGTTTTAGAAATGAAGCTACAATATCATTTTTGGCAAGCTTAGTCTCTTTCATCCTCTGTGCCAACACTTGACGCCTCCCTACACAGGAGCACTCTGCAGGTCAGTGGTGGGAGCACTCTGTAGGGAATGGTGTTTTCTGCTCCCTGCTTTCCCTTCCCAGTGGGTTGAGAACACTTGTTCTGAACTCATGTAAAGTGCAATTGCAAAGCTCACTGCCACACCTCTAAACATTGTAATAGAGTCACAACATCAAAGTCTCTCTTAATAAGAGACCATTTTTTGTTGAAGAGCTAATGGTTCTTATCAGCTACAAATGTGAATGTAAAATTTAAAAGCAAATGTGCCAGAATGGAGCAAGGGCTGCATCTAGTAGCTATAGCTTGGCATTCATGTGCAGCAAGAACTTAAGCTGTTGTGGTTATTTTGCCCTAAACCATTCCTGCTGTTCTTGCCACTTTTTTGCTCACAGTGGTTCCAGAGACAGATGTGTGGACAGCTAGGAGATTCTTACTATAATAGTTGAAGGAAAGTTACTGATATGGTTTGTACACTGCTCACTACTAGATCACTGTGGTTTATTCTACCAGGGACCTGAATGTAGGAGTAATAGAGGAATTTTTTTTTCCCTAGTTTAGGCAAAATAGGGTATTTCCTCTCCATGAGTAGAAAGTAGTGCACTAAATCCATCACACTTCAGTTTGACCAGTATGATACTTTGACTCAGAAGCTGTAATTCTGGTAGCTGGTATCAGTTCAGAGTGATGTTCCTGGCCACCAGATCTGCCAGGGACTTCAGAACCCAGGCACATCCAAGTTGACATTTGTATTTGTGAGCTCC
Organism: Edolisoma coerulescens; assembly: GCA_013397115.1. Classification (NCBI taxonomy): domain Eukaryota; kingdom Metazoa; phylum Chordata; class Aves; order Passeriformes; family Campephagidae; genus Edolisoma; species Edolisoma coerulescens. The sequence continues at coordinate 226,299 of VWZW01004706.1, read as the reverse complement.
CAAAACAGACTCTCTCTGTTGTTTCACTACAGCTCATAAAGTCTGTGTGTCATGTGCTTTGTCAGACATAAGCACCAGTATTTGTACAGTATTTTGAAAATGTACATCCTTCAGGAATTGTTACGGGATGCCAGTGGGAATGCCTAAAGCTTTCCACGTGTCTTACTTTGTCTTCTGAACTCTGTAGTTATATTTTTACAAAATGCCAATGCAGGCTGTTATAGGTGAGTGTATGCACTAAGTGTGCATTTAAAACCATCCTTTACTTCTTTCATTCTTCTGACTTTTAATTTTTTGTCATAGCTTTTGCAGTTAATTGCAAAATCCCAGTTAACTTCACTGAGTGGTGCAGCACAGAAGAACTACTTTAACATTTTGGACAAAATTGTGCAGAAGGGTAAGACCCAAGGATTTGTAATCTGACTGTTCAGATTTAATTGCTGTAACTAAGCTATCAATTGACCTTTTTTTTTGTTAGTTTTATTACCATTTTTACATTGTAAGACATAGCAGTAGCATACTTAATTAGTGCAAGGTTTCATACTTCCCGTCCCATGATTGCAATAAGTTGTTTTTTCTTAGTTATTGAATAATATTTCTTGAAGCAGGTTGGTGAAATTAAGTGACATTTAGATTCTATTCAGAAACTATTGGTTACTGTTAAATTGTACTCTTCACAAAATGCAGAAGTTTTTATGTTAATAAAATGTTTTGGTTTAAGTTTGCATGATGTACTGAGACTCAAAATACTTATCTGTTTTGATTATTTTAAGAAAAAGACATTACATTATATTGGTTTTTCTTTTTTTTCTGGTAACCACACTAAATAGGGATGTTATACTGTCTGCTTTGAACTGAAGAAATTGGATTTATAACTAGCTGTTTAGCATTAAGTTTATAAATGCATAGCTTGAAATGTTGCATCAAATTTGCCTGTGAAATTGTTAATTATTGATCTTGCATGTTAGGAACAGTACCAATGAATGTCACGGTGGGAATTAGGGCAGCTATTTGTACACAAACAATTGAGTTGTAATTAGTTCATCTAAAAAAAGTGCTGATTAGCTTGGTTAACTCTGTCAACCAAAATTGTATTTGGTTTGTTTTGTTTTCCAGTTATGGAAGACCAATATAATCCACGACTGATCAAAGATCTTCTACAGGATCTGAGTTCTACTCTCTGTATACTGATTAGGGGAGTAGGAAAATCTGTGTTGGTAGGCAACATCAATATTTGGATTTGCCGATTGGAAACTATCCTTCTGTGGCAACAACAATTAAAAAATCTTCAGATGAACAAGGTATATTATTAAATCATATTAAATAATATTTGGAGGAGGGGAATTATGTTGAATATTGATTGAGGATTTGTAAGTGAACCAAGTTTCAAATACATTTTAAACAGTTTTACTTGTTTTGGTTTTTAAAGAATAATGTGAAATTAATTAATTGGCATCAACTTAATTTTCTAATGTTTTAATAGCTTTTTGCTAATGAAAACTGCTATGTACTGCTGGTTTGTAGTAGATATAGAATTTATTTTCCCACTCAAATAAGTTTTAAAAAAACTGTCTCTGGATTGTCAGATAGACATGGGGAAAAAAGCCCAAATTTTTAATTCCAAAATACATTTTCTACAAATGAAGAAATAAAAATCTAAAAGGCATTTTGGACATGTATCAAGAAAACAGAAAGAAAAAAATTATTCAAGTAGCAATGTTACAGATTTATTCAGATTATATTAGCACAGATTATTATTAGAACAGTTGCTTTTGTGGAAAAAAAAAAAAGGATAATGACTTCAGCATCTGGATTCTTCTCATGTGACTGTGTTCAAAGCATGTGGTATCCACTGCTCCAGGGTTTTATAGTGGAAACTCCTGGTGATAAGGAGGCAATTTTTTTTAGATCTGACTTGGTTACTCCTGGAAGAAATGCTATAAGATATTGCTCACTGTAAGGTCATACAAGTGTTTTGTCTATTGGCTTTCAGCTATGAAATCGTCCTTTCTGTGTGAGCTGGTTATCTGAATAAAGGAGCTACTTTTGGAATAGAAAGGAGAAATGAGGAACCTGGTCTCAGCAGTGTTCACGGGCCAGGCAACCACAGCACAGACACTTCTGGGACAGTGCAGTTACTGCTGTGCTTCTTCCCTCCAGCGTGACACCTCCCTCGGAGCTGTTTTACGTTGGCTGAAGTAGCCCATGAGAAATGTTGCATCTGTAGTGCTCACATTCATTCCTCAGCAGAGGCACGGCCCCAGCAGTGCCAGATGACTCCATGGAAAGTCTGGTCTATAAGTGAGGGGGATGGCTGGGACAGGAACAGAAGGGCGAGCCCGCGGGTGCAGGGCTGCTGTGCTGCCACCGCCTTGGGACAGCTCTGCTCGCTGGGGCCGGCCCTGCCCACGCTCCCTCACTGCCAGCTGGGCACTGCCTCCTGGGCCTCTGCCACCTGGCACTGTGGGCTCCAGCTCTCGTCATGCGGGAGCTGTGGTGTGTCTTACCCCACTACAGTTCACAGAGGTGTATCGTCGTAATGAAAACTTTCTCAGTGCTCTTATCTGTCACCTCTGCAGATCTTCTCATTTATATATGAGGGGGAGCTGTCTCCAGAGTTCAGAAATTATCCAGCTCACTTCTGCCTCTGACTTCCATAATGCTTTCATTTTGTATCTCTGACCTTCAGTCCTATATTCTGTATTCTATTCTGTGCTCTAGTTGTCTTAGGCAAGTCAACATGTGTTTTGTTTCTTAGTAAAAATTGAGAAACTGTAGTGATCCAACAAGTTAGAAATAATTGGTTCATACCTTTATTATAGTTAAAGGTTTAGCACACTAAAGATGGAAATGACTATATTATAGTTTTCAAGACTGCATAATATTATTTTGAGAGAAGTGTTTCAAAAATTATTTGAAATTTAAATAATGAATTAAAATAGGTTTATTTTAACAGTAAGAAGGCTATGAGTTTTAAAGTTTACAGTCTGTTGCTCCTTCTGTACCATTAGTCATTTAAATTTTCAACAGCAGTTAGAGAATAATCGTAGGCAAGAATTAACCATAGATTTTACTCAATGATTTGAAAAAACTAAGACCTAAGATACCTTTAAAGTAAAGAATTTTATTTGTACTTTATACTGTCATGTTTTTGTAGCTAAAAGTCTTCAACTCTTATTTCCAGCAAGTCAACAATGGACTTACGCTTAGCGATCTCCCTCTCCATATGCTGAATAACATCTTATACAGGTTCTCTGATGGCTGGGACATTATTACTCTGGGTCAAGTGACCCCAACTTTGTACATGCTTAGTGAAGACAGACAGTTGTGGAAAAAACTCTGCCAGTACCATTTTGCAGAAAAGCAGGTAATAAACTCTGTTATTTGTATAAATGTAGTCTTTTTGATATCATATACTAATAATGGAGCATGAACTTGCCCTTTTTGAGATAAAAGTGTATCATTGTGCAGTAATCATGAGTTTTCTCTGTATTTGGGGCTTGATTCCTCCTAAATATTGCATTCAGTATGTCTGTGCGTTTAAGATAACTACTGGGCTGTTTCTTTACATTATTTTAAAAAATGTCTATTGCAAGATGGGCTTTTTAAAAAACTGCCTAAGCAGTGTTGTAGGGGATACCTCTAAAGTGTTCCTCTAAAGTTGAGCTTGCTAACGTAGGCAGACAGGTTGCTCAAACTTTTAATCTACATGAAAATTCTGGAGAAGCTAAACTGAATTTTTGCTAAGAAGACTGGAAGAAATGCTTTGAAATTAATAGCAAAAAGAGAAAAAGTGCTTTCCTGTCACTTCCTCATAAAGAGCATTAATCTAGGAATGACTCCAGAACTGTCTTTGTTTTCTGACATTAATTAATGCTGGGAAAAATCAGACTAGGTGAAAATAAACCGAAGAAAGTAGAAGTTACCTCATGAGAGCTGGAGGAAGAACTTTTGAAATCTAGTACATTCTGTACTGGAGGAAGCAAAAGTGCCCATTTTTAAATCTGACAGGTTGAAGTTGCTTGGTGACTACCAGGTTAAGTATTGTTGTAATGGATAAGACAGAACTGAAGATCAATTAACTCATGCACAGTTGACCCAAATAAGACTTTTTTTTTTTTTTTTTGTGAGATGAAAGGTTTTAGAAGTAATGTGGAAAAACTAGACAGACAAAAGCAAACTGAAAACCCATCTTCAGAAGCAGCCCAGAAGAATTCAAGGTGAAGTTACAAGGATAACAAATTTAAGCTTATGCAGCAGTTGAGTGGATTTTGAGGGTAGATGGGGTAAGCTCTATTGAACAGTGACAAAACTGGTTAGAGAGGATCTTCTTATACTAGGATAATGCAGGGGAAAAGATCCTTAAGGATTTCAGTGAAATTAGCTATCCCTATGCCACATAAAGTACTCTTGTACACAGTGTTTCCAGTGTGTTCCTGAATGTTCACATTAGATTTCTTACTAAGTTATTAATGATAGAAATCTAATGATTTTATTTATATTGCCATATCAAATTCTGCTTCCTCTCTTGAAAAGTGTACTGTCTTAATAAGCCACAGAATCACGATAGGTTGTTTTTTTTTCTGTCCTCTGAAGTATATTTGTTGAACCATTGGAACAACCATGAAAACATAATTGATATTTGAAAAGCACTGTTGGAAAAAATAAGAGCCATTATGAAACAAAGTGAAGTGTAGCTGAAATCAGAAAGGCAGTGCTATTCTCTCCCCATCCAGGAATTGTCTTCTGAATGAAGAAAGCCCTCAATGTATTAGCATTAATCCACACTGAGTGGAACAGAAGTCTTTTATAAATACGTACTTGATAAACCTTGGCTGTCTCTCAAGCTGGGGAGAAATAGCTGTTGTGCATCAGCTAATCTTTACATGCACATCAAGAAGTACATCAATCACTAATCATTGCTATCCTTCTAGAAAGATCACAATCAAATGTGAAAAATAATCATATATATGGTTTTAAAATTAAAGAAAGAGCTTTATTTAAATCCATAATGCTTTAACAGAAAACCACTATCCATAATGCACAATCATGTTTTTAAATCTCATTCCTCAGTGGTTTGGGTTTTTTTAAAGGATAAAATTAATTGCTTACAGGCTCTAAATACTGTTTTGTTAAATGCTTCTTGACTATAATTAGAATAATTTCGAGACAGTAGAATTAGATCAGCTGTGTATGGCCTAGTTTTTCTTGGCAAATATGCACTCTCCTATTTTCAGTCTTTGCCTTCCATCTTTTTTGTGGCCAGATCTCTCTCACTGCTTTGCGGAGATGTATGATGTCAGAATATTGACTTCAAAGAATTCTGGTCACAAAACTTCAGTTTAACTACTTTTCCCCCACCTTCCCCTGTCCTTTGCCTGAATTGACTACAACAATTTTAAAGGAAGATATTAATTTTATGTCTAGTTTTGTAGGCATTTGATTCCATCAGAGAAAGGTCACATTGACTGGAAGCTGATGTACTTTGCACTTCAGAAATATTACCCAATAAAGGAACAGTACGGGGACACCTTGCATTTCTGTCGACACTGTAGTATTCTGTTTTGGAAGGTAAGAGCTTTGAAACAGATGATCAGAAATAAGTTCAAATAGCTACTGGTGATCATCTGCAAGGAAAAATATTAAGGTCATCTTGTCAGCTTTCTCCTGTGAAATGTGATTGGGTAACTAATATCTAACTTTAAAATAATATATAAAACTTCCATATAAAATCTGTATTAAATTCTAAAGTTCTTAATCTTGCCTTCTTACTTCTTGATATCTGATTACCTGAATACTTAAAATTGCAATGAAAAGTGCCATGTGGAAAGAGACTCTGTCTACTTTTATTAATTTGATCTTATGGAAAGTTGTGAGGAACTAGTCTGAAGTTAGTGTTTTCTAATGATGCCTTGGTAATCAATACATCTCTGATGAGAAATAGTTATTACATTTTTGCTGCCACATTGCTGTAGAGCTCCATATTTTTATATTTTTGCTTCTGTCCCATATGAAGCTTGGAGGAATGTTTAAAACTTCATCCAGAGTGTGTTTTACCCTGGTTTTGAGGTTTACCATGAAGCATATGTTGTCTTACAGGATGATTTTAATTTCAGTAGGGCATGATTTTAATTTCAGTAGGGCATTCTCCTCTTTAACATGTGTGATTACATAGCCCTGCGTTTACTCTGTGTTGCACTGTTACAGAGCCTTCTAGTTAGTGAGACTTCTTTAATTTTGCAGCTGAGAGATCAGATATGGATAGTATTAAGTGGACAGTAAAGAGCAAGAAATGTTTGAGAAATCTTGGAAAATACTCATACTAATTAGCATAAATTAGTTGCTCTTGTGTCATCTTTGTGTGATTTTTTAGAGAAGTTGTATGTCAGTGTGAGGCTTTTTTATTTTCCTTCGAAAAACCTAGGCTGTTTAGCAGGATAAGCTAAATCCTGCTAGAAATAGCATGTTCCTTAGTGATGTTATCTTGAAGTTGAGTATTTTTGATATCATGGGAGCCCTTCCAGGTAGTAGTGTTTTGCAAAATTAATAGTAGGCAAGCAGGTAGCCAGAATTGGCTTCTACTGTGAGAAGCCTGGACATTTACTTGAAGGATCTGTGTCAAGAATGACTAAGAACTTTTATTACAGTGGAGTTAAGTCTTTAGCATGTAGCTCAATATGTAGGGTAAAGTCTCTCTTTGAAAAGGGAAATTTCCAAGGTAAGTACACAGATGGATTTAGATGGGCATTTGTGGTATCAGATTTCTTTGGATTGTCTGCCTTCACTGTGTAAAGAGTTGATGCTTTCTACACTAGATTTCTCTCATTTTGATCTTGGTATAATTGAAAGTGCAAGTCTCTAATATTACGAATTACTTTAAATGTGTTTGGAATTAAATGTTTAACTTTGGAGATGGTGTGACAGGAAGAGGCAGTGAACCTGTGCAGGTTGCAGTAGTATTCCAGTAGTAGATTATAGTGGTCAAGGTGATGAGACACCTCTTCCAATCTACTGCTGGAATAATAGGGCTCGTCTTGGACTTTTAAATTCTTTGAAACACAGCACAGGAAGTTCTAAAGGTACTTTGGATTGATGAGCAGTACCTCCTAGATCACCATTCCAGTGCTGACTGCCTCATCCTAGAGATTTGGGCAGGTCTTAAAGTGGCAGTGCAGTTATAGATTAGTTGTATGCTTCTGCACAAAAATACTGGAGCAGGTGTTTGGGATCAGCTGTTTTAACAAGAGCAGTCAGCAGGTTGAGGAAAGCCACTATCCCTTTTCATGCAGCACTCATTAGACCATCTGGGATACTGCATCCAGTGAGGCCTCCAGTACAAAGAAGATACTGATAAACTGGATGAAATTCAGGTGAGGATCATATAATCTGGGAGGCTGGAGGACTTGCCCTGTGAGGAGTGGCTGGAGATGACTGCTTCAGAGGGACAGAAGAGCCTGCCATGAGGACAGCAAAGCAAGGGAACAGTTTGGCCGTAGAGCTGATGCAGTTTCCATCCTTGGATGTGATCAGGAACTAACTGAATAAAGCTCAGAGCAACCTGGTCTGATCTCACAGCTTAGCCTGCCTTGAGCAGGAGGCTGGGCGAGAGACCTCCTGCGGGGCCTCCCAACCTGATCATTCTGTGACCCTACATTGCAGTGTTCCTTCTCTAGTCTTGGCATCTAAGCCTTGTCTCTCTCTTAAAATAAATGATGATCAGGCTGAAATAGATTGTTAAATGAATTGATTTATGCATAATTGGGACCCTTATTGGCAGGGACAGGTTAATTGTTGATCTGAAATACTGTCCCTCTTTTTACAGGGCAATATGGGTCAAGTAGTGCTGGTCACTCACTTTTATGGGGAAAAAATAGTGCTGCTTTTTTTTTTTTTTTTTCAGACTCTTGTATCTATACCCTTTCCCAAGCTTGGTAAAGAGAGGTGAAAAGTAAAGCAGGGGTGAGGGGCAAAGGGATAGGAGGTACTTAATTAATTCTAGATAAATCCTGTGCTAGGTGAAAATATTTCTTAATCTGAACTTTTTTCAGGCTTTGACAATTTATTCAAGCTTCAGTATCATACTTGATTGGAAAGATTGTTAAATGAAATATGTATATGAGTGCTTGACATACAATTATATCTGTAATGCATAGCAAGAAAACCCCCCAAGAAAACCAAAGCAAAAAGCCAACAAAAACACTACCACCAAATCCAAATTTTAAAAGATAAATCAGTTATTTTACAGAGGGAAAGAAGCAAGTGTCTGAATCCTGAAACAAATGGAAGCACTGTATTCTTCAGATAGCTGATAATATGTAAAAATTTTGTTTCTTCTTTTAATAATATCATTCAGAAGTCAGGCAACTTTTGTTTCCAAGGGCATTCAGAAGAACTTCAGGCATAGCTTCTTCATATGGCATCTACTTTTGTTGTTCTTCCCTCATTAAAGAACAAAGCAAAACATTGGAATAGTTGCAGAGAAAAAAAGTGCTGAAGCGATCAGGGAATGAAGAAGACTAGGAATGATGAGTTTCTCTTAACTCAGCTGTGTTAAAGCTAATAAGGAATGTGGCTGCTCTCCATAAATTGTTTTTGGAGACAAGGAAGTGGTGCATAAGCATGAGACAACTTAGGGAAATTATTTACACTAAGAGACATCCATGATGCAAATAAATTGTAGTTTTGAGTAAGTGTGCTGAGAGTTAAGAGTTTCTAAGAACCAAAGGCACAAGGGTCTGAAACAGCCCCAAAGCACGGGCCTAGCTAGTGATGAGGAGAATTTTCAGCAGTTTATGAAATTGATAACATAATGTAATTGCTGGCAACATGAGAGGGCTACACACAGGAAATTCTTAGAACCCTCTGTTTTGTGTTCTTTTCAAAGAAGGCCTTGCAAAAGAAGGAACCAATGGCTGCTGAATTGATGGCTGTTGAACTGTTGAAGTAGGGAAATGATTTTTCACTTTTTTAATATGCTATAATAATCATAGTGGTTTTTTACCAAGTCTTTGAGCTTTCAGGAAGAGGCATTTGTATTCTTGTACTTGTCTAAAATCTGTGACCAAAGTAAATTTATATACAGTACATAGGAGTCTCCTAAGTTCTTTGTTGGAAGTACAGTGACTTTTGTACTCTTCTGTGTTAGGAGGGAGTCATAAGAAAATTTTCATCTTGAATGTCTGTTTTCAAAAATGACTTCTCATTAAAGGATTTGTCCATGATGAAACTGAGAAAAACACATAATTTCAGTAGTGCAAAAGTAATGATTAATTATTGTGTGATGCCTCTGTGAGTGCTTTCGTGTAAACTATTTCTTCTGTTCCACTAGGCACCATTGCAATTGTGGCAGGTTCTTCTATTTTCTTAAGCTTACTTAGTAGCACTTTTCAGTTATCTCAGGCATGGCCACAGAACCTGAAATACCTTTTCTTCTTTCAGTTTCCAGGGCTTTATGAAAACAGTGTAAGCACTTTGCATAACACTTGGTTTTAGTCTTCTTGGGGCTTGTGCTGATTCTGGTTCTCACAAAGCTGCTTGTGATAGGCCACAAGAATAAAAGATTTTTTCTAAATGGCTTATGAACCTTTCCTTAAATAAACCTTAACTCTGCTTCTTTTACTTTCCGGCTCTCCTTCCTGCTTCCTCCTTCACGATCTCAAAGGACTACCACCTTGCTTTGTTACTCCAGGTATTTCCTGTGTCTCATCTGTTTTCATTGCTGGCTGTTCCGTAATGTCAAAGTGAATAATGTGTTCCTTTCTAATCGTCTGATGCTCTTTGTTTTGATTTTTGTTTCTGCATGTCAGTTTGGCAGCAGGAATAGTTTTGTTTCTAGTTCCCTTTTAGATAAAGGTAGCGATGATTTCCCATCTCAGCTTTTCATCATTTTGTCTTTTATTATTGCCATATTCCCTCTTAAAGCCATTTAAACTAGGAACCATAATTCAATTTCTAATGAGCATAGGTGTCAGTGAGATCAGCCAGATTTTGCTAAGAAATAGGTTTCTCTGCACTCAGTGTTATTATAAACTGTTTTCTGCACTCCCTGCTGTATTTAATTCAGTACTTAAATCTGAAAAGAATAACATGTACCTCAGATAACTTTCATACAAAGGTACTAGAATTGATTTTATTGCACTTGGAATGCTGTAGTCATATTTACTTTTATTGAGAATCTCTCTGAAAAGAAATTCCCCAAAACAGGCTGCATGTGACTTGGGATAGTCAAGGGAAGCAATTATAGTGTTGCCTTCTGAATGAAGAAATGGTGAGAACACTTATACAGTGCTTCTTAATGTCTAGCTATGCCAAATTTGTAGGAAAACAACTACATTTGCCAGTAAGCACTCCTCCTGGGAAATTCTCTTCTTACTTTAGAAGAAGTCTGCTTTAGCTTTGATACATTGAAATCAATGATTTTAACACTGTATTAAATATAGCTGCAGTGAAAATATATTCCTCTTGGAAGGAGGAATACTCATAATTACAGGAAATTTATGATTCTTCTTTTCAGTCCTCATCACCTTTTTCACTGTAAAATTTATGTTGTTCTCAATAACTAAAAACACCAATAACTGATCTCTGAGATTTTTATTGCACCTGTAATTTCCGACTGGGCAGAACTTTCAAGAGTGTTTTTATGATGATGTGCAGAGGAAACACATAGCACGTTACAAACTCAGTCTAAAATATTCAGGAGTATAAATAAGTACTAAAAGAGGGTAAACCCTACCTTGCTTCCCAGAATTATAATTCTGATGGTGTTTTTTCCTGGAAACTAGGAAAGTAATGACATGACATTGACATGGCAATGGGTAGAGAAGATAATAGTCCATTAGCAACTACCTTTATGACTGTTTTCTGGTGTGATGCAGCTCTTCCCTGCAGATGTCATCTCAAGATGAAGGTGTTAAGTTTAACACTTCTGGTTTTGGTCTTGGTCATTTGTTCTTCCTCATCTGCAGATTCCCCCAATAGGCAGTTCTACCTGGGTCTCTTTTTTCATGTGTGTTTTTGTTTTTCCCTCTGTGTCATGAATTTAACCACTGTTTCTCAGGTGATGTTAAAGCAATTATTAAAAAGAGTGGGAGGAGGTGATACCACATGGTATATTCATGTAGTCCTCTATAGACTTAATGGAAAAGCACAGATAATAAATCTATTGAGTAACAATTTTCACTGGAAAAGCTGAGCAGTATTTAGATTGTGTTTCACCTGGTGCACTTTGGTGCTGCAAAGACTTTGGGTGGGAATGTGGCAGTGAGAAAAAAACCCCTTAGAGATTCTTTCATTCTACTAACTGAATTGCCTGTAATTCCACTTCCTATGGAAACAAAAGCAATGAAAGACCACAGTAGTCTGTGATCTACTTGCCATTTATTTATCTAATTTTCTTGCCTCACATGGTGAATTCATCAACATTGGTGGAAAAGGGAGAGAAACTCCTTAAAGCCTGGAGAGGACACTTCTGAGCCTTACAACACTGACCAAGGTGTTTAAGTTCTCCATTGAACTGTCTGGGAACTTCTTCTCATTACACCTCTGCATTTTCCTCATTTAGGGAGTTCTAATAAGGTGCAAAACAGAACTTTTTGTTCAAAGAGGAATTTGAATCTTAAATAATCAGACAATTCTGCTGAGGTCAAATTTCTGTAAGAGGAAAGATAGCACTGTATGCTTAGTGAATTTGTAATGACAAAGCTTTTGCACCCTGTCTAACTTCTCTACTCCTAACTTGCCTAGGTGCCAACTTCTGTTTTAAGGCAGTGCTTTCATTTCACTTGGGGAAAAGGTGGGAGTGAAAGATGAAAAGAAAGATATTAGGGGAAAACATAGCAAGGTAGAAAAGCTTTTAAGACTGGGAATTCAGAAATCCAAACACGCTGTTCAGGTTTTTTGAGGAAGTATCTGCTGCCTATCATTTTCAAAGCAAGGGGCTCATTTTCCCCCAGAGCAATAGTTGACATCAGGTTTTGATTAAACAGATAATTTAGGTTCAACAAAGCAGGTGCCTTTTCGCCTTTTTGTTATGCTTATCAAAAAATAATGGATAAGGATGATACTTTTTCAAGGGCTCCAACTCAGGTTCTGGTTTTGGTAGAAGGAGAGAATTGGGGGTTTTTTGGTGTCTTGTTGTTTTTTTTTCCCCTAAATTGGGGGTTGAGGAGAGACTGAATACGGAAAGAGAACTTACTTATTTTTCTCCTTCATTTTTCAGGATACAGGACACCCCTGCACAGCCAGTGATCCAAACACCTGTCTCATGCCAGTATCTCCTCAGCATTTCATTGATCTCTTCAAATTTTGAGATGTTCAGTAGCTGTTCTCCTGTGTTTGTGGCCATTTTTGTGAAGAGTCAGGCAGGATATGTTATGCTTTTTGTGCAATATATTTAAGTGTAATGTTTTATTGTAGTTTAAAAAAATATATGGGGGAGATTATCAGAGAGGTTTATTTGGTGTGTTGCTTTTGTGCAGAATAGAGATGAAGGAGAATCATTTAAGAAAATTTCTTTGTCAGGAAATCTCCAGTGGACTTTTTTTCAAGTCCAGGAAAGGCCACTTTAATCTCAACTTTAAATCCATGCTTTTGACGCCTTAATAGTTGGTTAAAATTATGTAGGGGAGTTTTGAAAATTTCATGAAAGAATTAAACTACTCTTGCAGGGACCAAAGGAGGGGTTTTTTTTGTTAATCCTTCTTTCTATAAGCCATGGTTTTCTAAACACCTCCATATAATTTGCACTGTTATAAAGAATAGGCCAATATTCTCTTAGACTCTTACTACATCATTACAAAGGTGGCATTAATTATTGTGAGCTAGTGAATAAAATATAACTGTGGTTATATCTGCTGTTGAACCTATATGAATGAAGGAAATCAACCAATTTTTGTACATACATTATGCAAAAATATTTATTTTTCTTAAGGACTTTATTAAACATATAACCTATCTTAGCACATCCTGCAGAACTCATGAGACCAATCTGGGGCTACTGGAAATCTTTCTGATGGTAGCTACAACCTTCATTTATATGGAATGTCTACAAATGCAACTGCATTAATTCATCTTCTAAGAAGAAGACATTATTGAAATTTAATGAGGATGGAGTTGCTTGTTTCTAGACTGGTACAGTGGCAGAACACTATTCTACCAACTGAGGTTCTAACCTGACAAGCTATGGGAAACACTGACAGTCAGTCTGAGCTGGAGCACCTTCTGCCAAGTTAATCAGATGATAAATTCTCCAGGAAGCTATTTTGTTCTATCCTGTGGAACAAAATAAATTGCTTGGCTTAAGCGGGTAAGGGAAAAATTATGGAAGTTTTGGGTTTGTCAATGAAATTTAACAATATGTAATGTACAGAAAAAATAAATCATGTACCATATTCTGCACTTGCTTGTTCTGAATCTAGTTTTGTACAGTGTAATAAATCATGTTTTTATCTGTTATTCCTAGAAGCCTCTGGTGCATAGAGATGAATCAATTTGAATTTTGTAAGATCTTTCTGTAACCTGTTGTCTCTAGTAATTGGTAATGGAATGAAAGCATGCGAGCAGTCCTAGTGCTATTGCTTTACAGTAGTTGGCTGTATTAGCCCTTTTTGTAATTGGATAGCTGGGCTGTTAATAGGCTGCACAAGAAGAGGAGAATATTTATTTCCTCAAGAAATAGTTTTATGTTAACTTCAACCTTGGTGATTGAATTTAATTGCTCATAGGTGGATTTTTCAATACAGGGTTTTGTGGATTTTTTTTCTTCTTTCTTTCAATTCAGGTGTTGGCTGTGGCCATAGTAATGGTCAGGTGTGGAGCCAAGGACCTCCATTCTTATTCCTGTTCATTTCAGAGCATTGCTGCAAGCCTTGCTTTCTCAGCCATGCACTGCTGTAGCCACTGGATTTGTTAAGGACCCAGCAGCCCTTCTCTAAAAACAATTTTCACCCCATTTATTTATTTAATTCCTGTAATAGCTCAGGTGCTTTCCTGTCTCTCTGACCTCAGTGACCTTGCCAGTAGCTGGTGATGGCTGACATCCACTAATCACTCCTTTACTGTGGTTATAGTTTTGCTAGCCTTCATAAAACTTCCTGTAAATACATGGATGCTTTCTCTGAGAGCTTCAAAGAAAGGTTTTAAAGCCAGCATTTGGTTTAATGCTGCTATGAGCTCTTCCCCCTTGTGCTGGAGGCTTCTGCTGAGGGACTGTGCAGAACCATCTCTCCTGCAGACAGAGGGCAAAGCTCTTTCACTGTTACCTGAGAGCTGCCCAGCACTGAAAAGACAAATAAGGTGACAGTTGGGGAAGGGTATTAAGGGAACTGAGAGGAACCTTTCTCCTAGCCACTGAATTGAGGAGGGAGAGAAATTACTTTAAGGGCTTATAAGCCATTTTAAGACAGGTTTGGAAAAAAATCAGTATCTGTAAAACTAATTTTCTGTTCTCTTAGAAATGTTAGGTGACAGCAGTCAGGCTTACTCTCCCGTTCCCTTTCACTAATTGTTGTCTTGTTCTTTCTTCAGTGGCAAAAAAGCCTTTGAGAGGCTGAAGGTTAAATTCTGAAGGTTAAATTCAGGTGTTCCTCTGTGTGGATATCCATTTAGGATAACCAGCATGTCCCATTGGTCTCAGGGGCAAGGAGCTAAGCTGACAAGAAGCAGGACTCTGCCTTGTATTTCAGAGGCTTCATTCTACTCTTGCAGGTTGGTTGAGGGTGGAAGGGACCCAGCTGAAGCAGGGTTAGCTAGAGCTGCTTGTCTAGGACTTTGTCCCAAACTGTGTCCAGATGGCTTTTGAGTATCTCCAAGGAAAGAGACTCCACAGCCTCTCTGGGCAACCTGTGCCAGTGCTTGGTTACCCTCACAGTCACAGAGCATTTCCTGATGTTCAGGTAACACCTCCTCTATTCCAATTTGTGCCTCTTGCCTCTGGTCCTTTCAGTGCTCCGTGCCAAGAGCCTGGCTCCCTTCTCCTTCCACCTTCCCTTCAGGTGTTTCTAGATGACGAGATTTCCCCCTGAGCCTTATCTTCTCCAGACTGAACAGTTCCATCTCCCTCAGCTTCTTCTCCCAGGACAGATGCTCCAGTCATCTCCTTTTCTTTACATCTTTATGACCCTTCACTTGACTCCCTGCAGTAGGTCCATGTAGCCCACTAACCTTATTTGTGTCAAGGGCACATTGCTTGGCTCATGTTCAACTTGGTGGCCACCAGGACCCCCAGGCCCCAAAGCCAATAAGGTGGGTTTTTAAACCTTTCTTCTCGTTTAAGAGAAGAAAAAAAAAGGAGGCGGAAGAAGAGATGTGCACAGATGTGCTGAGAAGCATTTCAGTTCAGGACTCTTTTTAAAAAAAATCTTAAACACTGAGTGCATAATCACATTGTCATGAGCAGTGTTAAAAGATTTTAACACTCAGCAAAACAGAGCTTTGGGAATAGTTCCACAAACTAGTTAAATATTGAGTGAAGACATTGTTTAGACTAGGCAAATAGGAGCAAATACATAGTTACTCTTATTAAGAGTAACTATGTGTTCTGAAGTCATCGCATGCATAACAAGCTAACTTTCAGTTGTGGTACTTAACCAAAAAAGCTAAGGCGCTGATTTTGGTAATAGGGTTGGTGATGTTTGGGTTTTTGTGTTGGTCTGCTTTTTTTTTTTTTTAAATCACATAAAGAGATGGGAAAGGATTTCACCTTTAGGATAACAATCTTGTTGATACCTCACCTGAAGCACAGACTGTGTTTTGACAAATTAATCTCCTTCTTTACACCAGCACTTGCTCGTGTAACCTAAAGCATTGTAACCATGAGAAGGGTTATGCCTTAAAGTGAAACCTCTGCTCTTTGGCCTCCTGTGTGCTGCTGCCCCCGGCGAAGCAAGGCAGGCGCTCTCCCCTCCAGCAGAAAGGGTGCCTTGAAGTGTGTTCTAAATCTCTACTGCCCAGCTCCACAGCTTTTGTCCCCAAACCTGGATCTGCTTAGAGACAGATTTTGCAGTGGCAGTGGTAGGAAATCATGTTTTAACTGTGGCCCCTCCATGATCACTTCCCAATCCTGGGTGATTTGGGTTTTAGTGAATTCTAGTCCTGAGAAACTATACTGATTCAGAGACAATCGGGACATTGTCTGCCATGGTCCACAAGGAGCTTGAAATTACAATTTTGGAAAACAGGATCTTCCTTCCCCCTCCCCAGTCACTGCCTCCCAGACCTGTCTTTGAGAGACTCCTGGCCTTTTTTATTACATTCTCTCCCAACAGTTTTGGTCACCTGTTTCTGGGAAAAGACACTCTGCTATGGACTTTTTCCAAGAGCACTGAGTGAGCCTTTCTCCTTGGCTGTCAGACAGGACTGAGGCTCTTAAATGGAAAAAAACAGAGGAGTGGGACCTTGCTCTTTCTTTCCCCCTGCTCCCTATCCCTGAGAAATGCATTAAGTTGCTTTAGAAGGAAGAAGCTGAACGTCAAGAAAACACCAAGCTCAAATCAAGAGCTCTCCACTAGGACTAGCACCGAAAGACCAGTGTCCTTTCTGCAGTCTAGAAGGCAGAAGCAATGAAGGGTAGCAGGAAGGAGAGAGTGGGATGGGGAACAGGAGCACAGCATCCTGGATTTTGTGGTGCACAAATTAGCATATTTACAGCTCCATCATTGGCAAAGAACTTAGAAGAAGGCTAGACCCTTAATATCAAACTAAGGTTGCTTGAACTGGCAGAGAGATAGATACATGCATTAAATAAATCAAACAATATCAAATGTTTGGAAACACTTGGTAAATTATGGTTCAGAATATTGAAGCATTAGCTAATTATGCTATTCACTTGCAGTGTTTTTATACTTTCATCTGCAAAGCTCAGGTCCAACCCTTCAAAGACACTGGAACATAATTCCCAGCAAAATTCCTACAAACTTCAGTAGGATTAGGGTTACTTTTAAAGCTTAAAATGTCTGTATTGAAGGACATGACAGATAAGTGGATTCAGAACATTAGAGGTGAGAGTAAAGATGGGTTTCTTTTCTTAAAATTCCCATGGGCCATTCTCTGTACCACACACAGACCTGTCCCTCTACCTGTCAGACATGCTGGTAATGCTCATTTCCTTCAGGTTTATGTGTACTTTCTTCTAAAATAGGAATAAAACATGTTCAGTTTTATATTTGTTGCATTTTATAGTCATTGCGCCTACAGCTGCAAGTTTTTCTAACAATTTTCAAGGCCTACACCAACAGCTGCCACTTAATTCTAAAATTCACTCACTTGATTTTTATATGCTCTTCCCACTTGAATGCTGTTTCTCTGTAGTATTTATAGCAAAACGATTATGGAAGAATAATTTGTTTGCTTAAGTCAGTTGTCATTCCCACATAATGCTCAGATATAGAACAAAGTTCTGCATGCTGAGAGCACCTCTTCCCAATATTTTGGTCTCCATTACTCTCTTAAGCACAGTCATTATTTTTAGCCCTATGCCTACTAGAAACTTTTAAAGCTGTAACCCTGCACTCTGTGGTGTCCCTTTAGAACTTGGTGAATTTATAAAAGCAATACTTTGGCAGCATTTTCACTAGAACCAGAGCTGCTTGACCATACTGCAGCAGCTCCTGCAGTTGCATGCCCCAGACTGCACCTCTGCTGTTTTTCCTTACACCGCTCCACAGTGCACAGCCTGACCCCGTGCCCTCTGTGCCCTTCCCCTCCTCTTAGACTGAAGCCTGACCATGTTTAAGCAGCCACGGGGCAGCACTGACACCATCACTAACCAGGATGGGTGTTGTTCCACTGCCTAGCTCAGCCACCTCACCCCAGCAGGTGAATCCAACCACCACTCAAGCGCTTGCTGCAAGCTGCCGATGTGCCTTCTGCTGATCGTGTCTTTCTTCTACCGCCTGCACTCACCTTCTACATTTTTCATCAACTCAGTCTTATTTATAGGCATAGTAGTATGGAATAGATCTGGAGAAGTGTTTGCTGCAAGTTGTAGAGCACCAGCATTACAAACAAACAGAACTTGCTGTTTGTACCTGTGCACAGGGGATGTTCTTGTCAATTGCTTATCACAGCCAAAAGTCCTGGTCTTGAATAGGAAAACCATGAAAAAACACCAGGAAAAAGGACTAGATGTGTGTTAGTTCTGATGATTCTCTAACACTAAAACCTGGCCTAACAGTAAATATTGGTACTAACAGCTGTAGGAACATTCTCAGATGTTCTGGACTTCTTACTTCTCTTCATAGTGTGCTTCATTCCTTGATGCCAGAACATCTCCTTCTCTAGTCTTGAAACCCTCTCCCTGTGCCCAGTGCATCCAGTTCTCACCACACAGCTCAGGAGCTCAGATCTTGCACTGTGGCCTCGGCTGCTGCTCACCTTGGCCACAAAGGTTTGGTCAGGTCACACCTGCTCTCGGGCAGGGAGCACTGAGGAAGCCATGCTGTGCAGATAGGTTACTGCACTTCAGGGTTAGTTTATAAAATTTAAAAAAAAGAGCAAGTATGTATTTCATTAAGTCTCTAATTTTCAAAATAACCCCTATGTGCAGACTTACTCTATCTGTAGTATGGCTTTTGGGAATCTTGTGCTTCATCCCATCAAACAATGGTTTACTTCCTAATGGGAAATGATGCTTGGCTTGTTTTCCTTTTTTTGTCCTATCAAATGTTGGTTGCCAAGTTTCTGTCCAAATGTTCAAAAGATAAACTGTTTACAGGCACTAACTAAACTGAGGGCATTTCAGCCTAAAAGAGGGGTGTTGGTCATGAGAGAAACAGCAAAGAGTAGGTCTTCATGTAATCAGGATATCTTTGCATGTGTGACCCCCCCTGCCCCAAAAAGCTAACAGACCACAAGTACAAAAATAAAACAAATCAAAGAATAATTAATCATCTTGCACATTAGAAAGCTTTAGCAGAAAAAAAATAATATGCCAAGTACCGTACTTGGTGTCAGGATACATTGGTCTCCCTTCCTTTCTCCAGCACAAACCCACCACAGTGCTTCCTCCCTCCCTCAAATACCAGAAGCATTTTGCAGTGTAACCTTGCAGAGAATCCAGGACTCCTAGACAAACAAGATGGTCAAGAAAACAGTATATGGGGGCTTCAAGGAAAAAAAGTACAAGATAAAGGCCAAAAGGCATTGCTAACATATAGGAAAGTTTCTGTACCACATCTGATCTATTTTACTATACAATCTCAAATAATTAAAGCAGCCAATTCTCTGAAAAATTACTTAAACTCAACTGTTCAGTCTCGTCAGTACAAGGGGCTGGAACAACTAGAAAGCAAAATATCATATGATTATTTTCAGAAGTGGACAAACCAATCTCAGAAAACACAACTGTGCACTTTTCTATGCAAAGAATAATCATTTGACTTTTCCAACAGCAAACTCACAGTTCAAAATGTGTTATTTGGGTCTCAAGGGCATAAAATTTAAATGCCAGCCAAGCTTTTACCAGATTGTTATAGACTCAAAAGAATATACTCACTTTCTTGCATCTTTTAGTCATTGCTAGACACAGAATAGGAAAAATTTCTTCCCGAGTACAGAGCAGGTATTTCTTTTTTCATTACCAGTGATAACAGTTGGTAGATACCATATGAAAACCCATCATCTCCCTCCACTTTGTTTATTACTATATATTTCATATAAATTTATATTATTTATATTCCTATTTTTTATTGTTTTCATACTCTTTATTTCTTTGTAACTATAGAAGCAGCATTATTTTCTGCTATGATGCTGGTGGCACTTAAAATACATGTAATTCTCTCCTTTTGACTTCTGAACTGGCCTCTTTGCCTGTATGTTCGATTCCCTGTCTTGTATGGTACAAAGCAGTCATGCTACAAGAAATGTTTGAGACTGACCATATCTAATGATACACACCTTTGCCAACTATCACTGGTGCTAAGCCTTTTAGGAAATTACTTTCCTTCTTCACAGTATGGGTTTTATTTCCCAGATACATCAGAAACAAAGTAGCAGGCACTCAGAGGAAAACATCAAACACACCAACCCAAATTAGCAAGAACAGTTCAGATACGCAAGAAACAGCTAAATAACATACACATGCATATTTTCAGATTGCACAGAACCTACAGTTTTTTCATCCAAGATTCCCATACAATAACAACCATTTTGAAAGGTTTCGGAAATTGAGACAGATGCCAGGCCAAACTCACCTGGGCTGTGGGAACATCTATGCTCAAAATTTGGAAGGGTCCTCATCTACCCAGGGTCTGGAAATGCAGGTCCTTCCACTTCCTTTCACCTGTGTAGATGTGCATCTGACCCACCTGTGTCTAGTCAGAGGCATCTCAATACAGCCTTTTTTTTCCCCCTTAAGAATGTAACTTGTATGAATGAAATTTCCTCGTTTAGCTACTTCACGCACTACAGTAAGAAACGTCTTGCCTAAATGTTCCCTGCTAAGTCTGTGTAGATAACCACAAAGCCAGCAGACTGGAGTGGAAGAATGAGAGACTGACAATAAACCTCCTTCTGCAGCTGCTCCCCTGGTAGCAGTGGCTGCCCCTCACGTGTTGGCAGGCCAGGCCGTGCAGGTCTCACCTTGCTATGGGGCCAGTGTGTGCAAAAGCATTTCAGGTCCTCCACTTTACATGTAGCTAGTGAAATATTCAGGGAAAGAATGCTGCTCTGCCCAAGCTTTCACAACAGCCAATACGTTAAAAAAAAAAACAAAAAACCACAACATTTAAAACCAATAAATTCCAATAAAGCAAAGTATTTTTAGTTTGTTGAAACCAATGAATTCTTGCCACTGTAAAAGCACTGTGTGATGCTTTAAATCTAGGATGCTGCAACTTCCGAGATGGCACGATTCACAGAGTCTGGGCAAACACTGCTATCACTTCCTTGGCCATGCTCTACAATGATGCAAGTNTCCTCCTCTCCAGGCTGAACAGACCAAGTGACCTCAGCTGCTCCTCATACGGCTTCCCCTCAAGGCCCTTCACCATCTTCATTGCCCTCCTTTGGACACTTTCTAATAGTTTCATATCCTTCTCATATTGCGGTGGCCAAAACTGTCCAAGCAAACGGAAACATATTCACATGAAAAATAAAATGGGATCAAAAAAAGTCAAAGAATAAGGCATTTCAGTTCAAACTAGATCTTTATTCATATGGAAAATACTACTTTTCTTTTTTGCAAATGATGCTAATAAATAAAAATAATCAGAAAGAACTTTGCTCGGAGCTAAGTGACTATTAACAGCCACACAAAGCTTTTAATTCCCATTAAAACGACGCCAACAATCATGCAGATTGGCTACGAGAAAGCAATATAAACTATATTTTATTTTGTGCAATCTTATAATACAATCTTAATGCTACCTTCTTCTAAAACATTTCACATAGATTGAAATGCAATTTCAAAAAAATATTAAGGGACATATTCTACGCTTATTCCACATATGGAGCTGTGTATAGCTTAAGCTCATAATGTATAATGTAGTTAAGCATCTAACAAAGGTAAAAGATGAAAGGACCCCATTCTGAAAATTCAGACACATTTATAAACATGAGAGAAGGAAAGCTCACACCGGTGAGTTCTCAACAGACAAATACATTATTAAAGCATAACAATAAATTATATTAAATTTAATAATGTTGATCCTTAAAATGGTTATTTCTGAGGAAATATCACTTAAAAAGCACACCAAAACTTTCATCACTAGGAGTGAAACTGGAATTTTACATATCGCAATTTCCCACTTTTGTTTTATAACAGGCTTCAGATTTGTGAGCATATTCTTTATCATACATCTAAAAACAAATTGAAAAAGGTTGCAGTTAAGCTGTGCATCAAACACATCATCAAGGTGAGAAACAGGCACTTGACAGTATAATGTGCAAGGCAAAACCTTCACTGGTCACAGTATAAATAGTTTCTTCAGGAGTGAAATTAAAAGTTCTCAGTCCGTTTTTGAGAGCAAAATATTAAGGGCTACTAACAGATCTTTTTCTGTTCTTTCAGGTCAGCACCAACAACCAAACTAAATACTAGCTCATGCCTTAGAGGGTATTCCATAAACTATAAAATGCAGCATACTTTACCCAAGAATACTAATTCTTTCCTATAATTAACCTCAGCATATGTACTTGCCCAAGGCAAAACCAGAGTTTACTCACAGACTAAACAATGCAATATAAATGCTAACCTTTTCTCCCCTATTAATACTTTTTAATATCTAATGCCAATTTTACAAGTATATTCACCAGTTGCAGGATCCTGTTTTGTAGCACAAAACATCACTGTTCTTTTATATAAACTTAAGAGCAATGTCTTTTAGCATCCTATTAATATTAGGGAAAAAAACCCAACTAACTAAAACCATTTTGCTACAGTTTCCCTCCAGGCACATCTCAGCAGGAATCTCCAAAAAAGAGCTATGCAGGAACTGCAAGCCAGAAAACTACACATGAATTGGAGGAGAGAGAAGAAAGAGAGCTAAGGGAGGAGTAATGTGGCAGTAACAGAAACAAGCTTAGAAAAAAATTACATGCATCCCTTTTCATCAGCATAACCTTCTTGCAAAAATATGTTTACAAGACATCTGTTATATAAAGGTCTATACTTTCTTGTACAAATGCTGATTTTCTCTGACATGCTAGCTTCATCTTCTGACTGCACTGGCCATATTGCTAGACAGTCAAGTTTCAGTTCTGTTATACCAGTTTAACAATCAGGAGAGAAAAGGCCTACTGTTCATCTCTTATGAAACTTTTGGGTTGATTTTTATCCATGAATGTTAAAGAAGTCTTTGTGTGGGTCATATAAACAAAACAGAAACTAACTTTGGATCTGACATCAGCTGCACCGCTAGTGAGAGACAACATGCTAAAAAGAGGCACTTTTATTAGTCATATATACATTTCAAATCTCAAGTTTAACATTTCACCTTCTTTTACCAAAAGTCCAAAGTATCAGTAGCTAATAAGATGGAACATTTCAACAAAAATGCTTCAGAAGTTGTGTGCATGCACATACTTGCAACGGCTCAGTTACTCAGCTACCCTGAAAATGCCAGAGTATAATTCAATCATTGCTTATGCAGTGGGAAGAAAGGAAAAACACAGTCAAAACCAAAAAAGTTGTTTGTAGAACAAGGATCAGCTATTGTAAAAAAATGAAAACATATGCCCTTCCATAAGAAGCAACTTATTCCTATAACCAGATTCAATATCCCCCCAGAATATCGAGATCATCTTACACTTTACTCAGTGCTGTTTTCCAAATTTTCAATAATTTCTATTTTTTGGCATAACATGCACCTTAAAAACTGAGAAACTTAGCTTTGTCAAAAAAAGTTCAATATTAAAAGAAAAAAAACAAAACAAACCAAAAAACAACAACCAAAAAAATCACAGGGAAAAAAAAACCAAACCAAAACACAAACCCCCCCCAAACAAACGGGGAAAAAACCCCAAAACACAAAAAGACCCCAACTCTGGAAGAGCCATTTGACCCAACTGTTGGTGACAATCCTGTAATGGAAGGAATTACATTAGAATAGTATTTTCCCATGTCACACACAGTACAGCACAATGTGACAGGAAGCATCTTGTATGCACAAGCTGAAGCAAATGCTGAGGCTGAAGATTTGGAAAACAGTACTAAGTACAAGCATTCTCCCTGCAAGCCACAGACTGGTATTCTTAGTTAACAATGGACAGCATCAAAACTAAAATTTTGAATGGCCCTCAAATACCAGAAAAGAAACAGGACCTCAAGCTAGTGGAAGTTCCTACATAAGGCAGTCAAATTTACAACCAGTGTATACATTCACTAAGGAATTACTTTTTTTTTGGTAAAACCAACAATCTGACATACTGCAGAGTCTGAATGTGAAATATAGGCACAAAATAGATTCTCTACTTTTTTTCAGTGTGGAAAACATAGCTATTAACAATGTAATAAGAAAATTTACTATCAGGTGAGCAAAAATTTGTAACAATCTGAATAAAACAAAGTACTGTAAAAAGGTGCAATATTGAGCAGATTTGATTTTGGTTTAAACATATGAGTAAATCATGGAACCTTTCTCTTCTTACCTATTAAGTATTTCACATTACCAGTATCATTCTAGTTCTTCCCAGTTGTCAGTAAGGTTACCTTTGCTTTGACGTCTAATACTAACCAGCTTTCCAGCTGATTTGATACTCCACCTGGAACTGTTTCCTGAGCTGGCCAGGTTTGTGTATTTTGTGGAGCCTTTGGTTTCATCTTCCCAGCCTGACCAGGCTGTATAGTCACTTAGAGGAGTTGCTGCATCACTGGTAGAGTCAGCAGTGGTAATCTGTGGTGGTTCCCATCCCTCAATCTCATCTGGTTTCCTAGATGGAACATTCTGCTTTATCACCAAACTGTCCCAAAAACCTGGCTTCCTTTCAGACTTCATCTCTTCCTTTAATTTTAGGTTTGTTCTAGAAAATAACAATGATGTGGTGATTAATTTCTTGATTTAACAATGTATGTAGTAGTTATTAATAAACTAAATCCAATTAAATTATGTTTCACAGTAAGGAATGCTAATCATTGTCAGCCTGTGGCAGCACATCCATTACTGTCAGCTTCAGGAAAAACACCCTCACATACACATAATCCTAAACACAGTAGAATCTTGCAGTGATAAATCAGAAGAGGACTGAGTATGGTCATTTCCTATTACAAAAGAATTCACATACCACTATCCTCCGCCCTGTTCCTGTGGGGTGAATTCCACAGAGCTGCCTTTGGAAATGTACAAAGTATTCAAGCATGTATTAGAACAATTTAGGACTTTAACCAAACCAACCAACCAACCAAAAACAAATTAAAAAAAAAAAACCCAGGAGTATGATAGTAGAAGGAATATGAAAATATTCTAACACCAGCTTTAACATTCACTATGTTACTCAGTTTCATATACCTGTTACCACCTCGCCAGTTAAACCTTATACCCTAAAATAGTTGATGTACACAGTATTAGATCTTTAAAGATACCAGGCTTTTTATTAATATTTTCATAAAGATCCACACAATATTGTGAAAACAGCTGTTTTGTATTTCTGGTAAGAACTCTCAAAATCCCCCTCCCAAACCCAAAAAATAACTGTAACTTCTCTCTCAGACATTTGAAAGGCTACTCATATTATTACTTCTCTTATGCCATTAAGAATCTTCAAGCTGAATAATTTTGCAGTGTGAAATATTTAAATTACAGAATGTCAAATGTTTATGCATAACTTTATAAGCAGGATTATGTATATAATCAAATAATGGGCCACAAGGAAATGTTGAACACCAGGGGTGAAACACACAACCTTCAGGGTTCAATGAGCTAAAAAGCAAATTGAAAACATTATCTGTAGTAGCATATAAACGCCTTAGCCACAACTAAACCCACCACAGAATCTTTTTCAAACATTTCTATTAAAACAGCTTTGTTCTGTTAATGAAAGCTTAGCTCTATCATATTTAAGCAGAAGCAATTCAACCAATACCTTTAAAAATCATTTTTCCTTTACTGAATTTTGAATTTATGATTCCTCAGAATTTTCATCTTGCTAACACCAGCCATAGATTCCAAACACTTTTCTTGTATTTTGTGAACAGCATACATAAAAGTTGCACTTGTCTTTAAAAGTGAAGTAAAAATCGTGACATATAATTAAAGAAAAATATCCCTAACTTAAAAAACAGGAAGTTCTCATAGTAATTACAAAATAGTTTCTACATTGGTGGTAACTCTCTTACCATACTTCTGCTCTCTTCTCTGTTTTACTTGATTCTTATATTCAGCATCAATTGCAAAGCATTATTACAGGAGCCTAGCATCTTAATAACACCCATAAAATTGCACAGGGATAGCAGCTGGGAGCTTTTGGGAAGTTTTATGGAACAGGCTCAAGTGGAAATAAAATACATGGATTTATATTCTAAATGGTTTATTTCTATACATACACCCCCTACACGCATATACATACACTTGCATTCTGAGACATATTAATTTCAAAGGAAACTGGAGACAAAGCCTGCTACAGCAAGTCTTATCAATGGTACTATTCGGCAGGAACAGATCTACTGATGTGTGGCATATCTGGTTTGTAACCAAGGCAGTGAGGTAGCACGTGGAGGTAAAGCCTACACGTAACAGAAAGACGGCCTGTCCTGGAAGAGTGCTCTGTCCAGGGAACTGCTCTCACCACACCGGCAGCACAACTGTGCCAAAAACCCACCTCAGCGCCGACAGATCCTACTACAGCTACTCCACTTAACCTTTCTAGGTGTAGTAAGACTTCAAAAGAGAGAGTAAGGCATGTAAAAAAGGGAATTTGTAAACTCAACCATAATTAATCCCTAAGAGGAAAGTGAGAGTGTGAGAATGACCCTTTTACTCACAAGCCTTTACTACTTTACAGTAAAAAAATTATTATGCAGCTAAATTCCTTTTTCTTCCTGAAAAACCTAAAAATGTTTAAAACAGCATCTGTCCTTTCCTAACACAGCATGCCTTATTCATTGTAAGCTTAACGTATACAGAGCTTTGCCCATAAATCTTTCTCTGTCGATTTGACTTCCAGCAGTTGAACGCTACTGTTTCTCGGTGTCCAGCTCCATTACTTTGCACAGCTATTTTCTGTTCCAGTGAGTGTATTTTAATAGCAGATAGACCAAATGGTTTTACTCACCCTTTGGATTTTGGAGACTTGCATCCTGCTAGCAACTGCTGTTCATCATCTTTATTGAACATAGACGTCACTTCCTTCCAACCCCGGAAACTTGCACCTTGGACCTACACAGAGAAGTAAATCCTCATCAGTGGGAGTGACAGAGGCACAGAGTGGGACTGCCACTGCGACGCTGGGGCTGACAGGCAGCAGTAGCTGTGTCTCCTGCGTGCGGTGCCGCTGGCAATGAAGTGACCCAACACAGCAGCAGAGGGGATGGCCATGCTTGGGAAAAGAGCCAGTCCGGTTTCTGCAGCAAGAGCTCTTCCTTGCTGAGCAAACAATGCAAATCCTTGGTGGTTTTGTGATGTCACTGAGTACAGCTGGGCTCCATTTTAATGTATCACAGTAAGAAGGGAATCCAGGCAGGTTTAAAGACAGTCTAAAGGGCTTCAGTAGACAAGAAATAAAACAAACTGTCATTTCTAGAAAGAGTCACAACAGACCGGACAGCCACATGCATTATGAAACTCTTTTAGCTTTAACCTGCTCTACACATATTGTCCCTCTTTGTAACCCCAAAACTACAACTTCCAGCCCTGCAAGCAAGAAGGGTAAGAGCATTGGCTCACCAGTGAAATGTAAGATGTGGCACTGGTGCACTACCATATGTTCTCTAAATTTACTGTGACCATTAAGCATGCAGCATAAATTACTTTTTTAACTTTATTAAAGGTTTGATTCTCCCTCCCTCAAGGCAAAATAACTAGGTATAGATTATTTTTACTTTGATAGCATGCTTGCAAAAATAAACACTTGTGTGTCGAGCACAGAATGTGAAAGTTGCTGCTGTTCTTCAGAGGATCCAGTAAGAATGGCAGGCATAGTCTGTCAGTGTTACTTGACTACGTTTCAAAAATATGATACATTATGAAGTATAATAATCAAAACACAACCACAGCTGTCAAGACAAGCAGGAGCTTTTGGCAAGGGCATGTAGTAAAAGGACAAGGAAGAGTGGCCTTAAGCTTAAGGAGGGTAGGTTTAGATTAAATATTAGGAAGAAATTCTTTACTATGAAGGTGGTGAGGCATTGGAACAGGTTGCCCAGAGAAGTTGTGGATGCCTCATACCTGGTAGAGGCTGGATGGGACTTTGAGCAACCAGGTCTAGTGGAAGGTGTCCCTGCCCATGGCAAGAGGGTTGAACTAGATGATTTTTAAGGTCTCACCCAACCCAAGCCATTCCATGACTTTATCATCTGTTATCTTACTAAAATTCTATTATTTCCGGCTGTCTTCTTTCAATAATGATGTTTCATCAAGTCATTTCCACCTAATAAATTTGCTGATTATAAAAAAATAGAACCACCTTGTTACTAGTTTTCAGATAGCAATTTAAGACATAGAACAGGCTTAATTAAAATTATATGTGCCTTTAAAGAACAACATTGATGAAAGACTGCTTGGAGAGAAGAATTTATACCCACACATTCAATGTAACAAAAAGGATATACCTATACATACACCTTTAATCTAGAACATCAGACATCCTTTGCCAATGCAATCCCAACCTTTACTGCACTGTTTGGATACCCAAGCAATCCTCCAATCAGAAAAAAAAAAAAGAAAAGCACCTATACCTAGCCAGAAGCTTTTCATACTTTTAAACTTTAGATTTTTAAAAATTTCATTAGTCTAATTCTGATTCACAGATATCTTTAAGAACAATTAGGAGAAAATTTCTATTTGTTGTTGAGCAGATGGCATATGCAGGTCTTTGGATAAAACTTCACAAGCTCTGCACTCTTTCTACCTGTATGTAAATCACTATCTATGTACACATTGTACCATTCCTTCCATATCCATGGCATTTGGTAGGTACATACAAGGCTAATAACCAGATTGTAACTGATTTATTCTTCTCTCAACTAGTCCTTAGGAGAAATGTACACTAAATGTTTAACATACACTTCCACCACTTACTTATTTGGGGTTTCCAAAGGAAACACTGTCAGGATAATCTGCAGAAGAACACCAATGTCCAAGTAAACCATAGTTCGCCAATATGTGATACAACTCGTTGCACAAAGCCTACTGCACATTAAACAGACTAGGCTGAGAGAAACCACAGAAGTGCAAGAGTAAAACCAGAACCTCTGCCTACCATGCCTCCTCTTCTACACCTGCCCGTGCCGGAACTGATCTCCTGAATCATCTTTTCACTCCACCAACCAGGAGCAAACACCTCACTCCTGATTGTCTTCTCAGTGGTAGCATACTCCAGAATTTAAACCTTAGCGAAGGAGGAGGTCAAATACATATTTCACACTTCCAGAAGCTTTTCTTGTAACTACTGAACTGTTTTTAAGACAACAATCTTGTTTTTTGACTACTACTGTCATGTACCTGACACATACTGAACAAATTCCTTAGAACAGCCTGCTGCATTTCCATGTTCCTTTTCAGAGTTCTTTAAACACTTTTAACCGACCGACAAGTGCAGCTGGAACAGTTACAACTGTATCAGCTGGCAGGCACAGCTCAGGAAGGAGATCTTGAAGTTACCATTCCCTGGAACCATCAGTTTGGCATGCAGCAGCTGTATAGCCAAAAAATGCTGGGAACCATCACAAGAAGAATTAGACAAATTCAAACAGGAGATCCATAAATGAATACCCCCTATTTAAAGGGGTGCACCCTCTAATACCTCAAAACAATGATTCTTGATGTTAGGGGAAGAGGCCCCAGGCACCAGCCATGTTATGCTCTCCCTGAACACCATCTCCTGTTGCCACACTCACAGACATTGCCACAATACATGGGCCAGTCTCTGAATCAGCTGGGAATCACTTACAGTCTTACAGAGCACCTGGAGAAAGACCCACATCCCAGCACAATTACCTTCCTTGCAAGGGATGTCAAAGGAAGGTCAGTAAGTACAGATGACACATCAGTAAGCTGACTCCTCACCACAGCGGAGACTTGTTTTATGTAAAACTATTAAGTTATGCAAAGTATGAAAACACAGTACTGATATGGTCTTACAGCATCAATCCACTGGCAGAAGCTCTGTATTTCATTTTTATGATGTTAACGCTCTACATAAAAGTACTACTTCTAAAATTTTCTAGGTTTATAAATGTACCTGACCTGATTATATTCTCAAACCTTTAAACTACTTTTCCCTGTGTCATTGGAAAAAGAAATAACACAACATCCAGAATTCACAGAATTACACAGCCTTTACAGCTGGAAAGGACCTCTGGAGACCATCTAGTCCAACCCCACTGCTCAAAGCAGGGTCACCCTCAGCAGATTGCCAAGGATCATGGACAGCCAGGTTTTGAGTATTTCCACAGCTGGAGAATCCACAATCTCTCTGGAAAACCTGTTCCAGGGCTTGACTGTCCTCATGGTGAATACATTTGTTCTTATTTTTAAATTATATTTCTTCTGTTTCAGTTTGTGCCCATTGCCTCTTGCCCATTCACTCACTGAGCACCCCGAGAAGAGTCAGGCTCCATCTTCTTCATACTCTCTCTGCTGCTGGTGTACATGCAGAAACCTTTCTTGTTGCTCACCACATTTCACTCTAGGTGGGTTTAATCCTTCCTAACCCCATCCCTGCATGCCCAAAGAGTGTATTTATACTCCCCTCAGGTAACTTGACCCTGCTTCCACCTCTAGAATGCCTCCCTTTAATGCTCGAGGTTTTTCAGGAACATCACATTCATGCCTCCTGCCACCTTTGCTTCTTTCTCTGCCTGATGGGTTGAGCTTGAGCCTGCAGTAGGTGATCTTTGAAAATCAAAGTTGACTGATAGAAGCAGGTGTACACTCAAAACCAGGTTAAAAAAAAAAATTCAGTGAAATGCCATGGGACAGCTAAAAAAAAAAGGAGACCACTATCAAGGAAGAGAGCACTATTACTGACTGCAACTGTAACATCAGATGTTAGAATTAGAGGACCAGGTTGGATGCTGCAGTCTATTACTTTTTCAAAAATGTCAATGGGAAACAAAGCAGAAACTTCTCAAGATGCCATTTCAGTATTCTCTGAAGTAGAAATACAGACTGTTCTCATAGCAGCTTGACTATGACAGCACAGAGTATGCCTATCAGAACAGCAATTAATAAATTTTCTCCTGTATCTTCCATTTTAGGTTGTGAAAACCTGTGCAGCAATGCCCTGTGCAATCACCTAAAAGAATCTGTAAAAAGTGAAATTAAACATACATATTAATCCATCAACTGGCAAACTATTGAAAAGCCATCATGGTCTGTTCCAACGGGTATCTTAAGAGCTCAATCCCAGAGCACAGATTCTTTTCCTTTAGCCCCTCCTAGCTTATAAAGTACTTTTTTTCCACCATGAGAAAGCTGCCATTTAATTAGTGTATCTTCTGAAACTGGGAGTACAAGCAGTCCCTCCTAGAACATCATGCAAAGGATGTGGTCTGTATCCCTAGTCAAACTGTCTGCCGTTCCTCCTGCTCGCTTCTCTCCTCTCTGCTTTGCCAATGCTTCAGTATTGGTGCCCATCTGTCAGACAGATCCCCAGAGGGAAGTCTCACAAGGTGGCAGATCTGGTTTATCAGACACTGCTGCTGAAAGGGATCAGCCCAGTCCACTGCCTGCTCACTGATACTGCCTTCCTTATCATATGGTTTTGTACCTGTGTGATGCTGTGGAAAACTGGTTCAACTACTTCAGCCAGCAGAAAACTAACTCCCTCATTTTTTGCATTCTTTTAGGCTACTGCTAAGAATCAATTCATGAAAGATAAAGCATGTGGAATTTAGGGGCAACAGCACCTTTTTTGTAGCAGCAACTCTTATAACAGCTGAAGCACCCTCTGAAAACTGCAGTCATCTATCAACTTTCTTCCATAATCAGAGCTTTGTACATACAGTATGGCTCCCCCAAAACCCCTAAACTTCACTCTAATCTCAACCTCCATCGTAAGACTTCAGCTGTGTTACCTGTATTGATTCAAGTGAGTCAACTGTATATAAATTGTATATGCTGACTGCAATTTTTCTTCCTTTAGATAAAACAGGGAACAAATGTCTACTAATAGTTAACTTAATAAAATGCCCCAGAATGGGTCAGGACCTCTTAAGTTGGAAGTCTCCTACAAAATTGATAGGTATTATTACCAAAAATTACTTTAAGGACACCATTTTTCACCACATCAACAAACTGATGTTTACAAGACTCCCATCTTCCCGTAATACATAAACAGGCAAAGACTAATAAGTGAACAATCAAAGAGTCTACTGGGAAACAGTAAAGCATCACTATGAAGACTTTTCAGTTAATTTTACTGTCAAAGGTAAACACTTGATAATTAGAGCTCTGCTAGAGGGCAAGAAGGTTCATGAAAAATTAGGGTAAAAGGCAACAAACCAGGAATACTAACAGCTGAATATAAACTAAAGAAGTAGTTCAGTCCTAAAACCAAATTTTAAAAGTATATTGCACCCCAAAAAAAGTATGCAGATACAGATGAATATATACTAAAGAGGAAGATGGTGTAGATTTAACTGAAAACAGGTAAACTTGTGCATCAGATGGATGCGGTTAATACAGATTAACACCTTATAATGGGAGAGATAAAAAAGCACAGAATTCAATCAAGTCAAAGAATAATATGATTTGGGACATGGAGTCAGAGGTACAAGGCAAACAGTTTACAAAGCAAGAGATTCAAATATGTTTGAACTTTACTCTGACTGCATTAGGAGTGGGTACCAGTACTTTCAGTACATTCCTGTTAGACTCTTCTGCTTCCTGACTGCCAGGCCAGCAGGGCTCTGGAGCACAGAAATCACTCTCTGCGGGCTACAACAAGCCACATGACAGAGTCTTAGCAAGCAAAATGAGCAATTACAGGGGATTCTTGCTGTACACCTCCAGTGAGAATCAGCACATTCAACACCATTGTGTACTTAAGTAGCTAATCCCTAAAAAGTCACTGCTCAGCATGTATGAAATGAGATTTCCAGAAATTTTTATTTGAGCCATGTTCTAGCAGACATCCACAAGTATTTTCACAGAGGATTGACAACTGGTGAATCAAAATTCTCCAGCTAAGTAGAGGCACTCCACAAAACACTTGCAGAATTTTTTCATAAATATAAACAAAAAGAATGGATTTTCCTCAACCTTGACTGAGAAGAAACAATTGTTTGTTCCACAGTTTCACTCACTCCTTCCCTAAAAAAAATGAAGCCAAAATAAAAAGTCAGTGATAGAATTTTTCATATAAGTACCTTAGAGTTCAATGAAGTTATAAATAAGTGTTGAACAGCTAAAGAAACGCCAATCAGCTTTAATTAAAGAAACATTCTCCCCACATTATAGGAAACCTCTTCATAACATGCAAGAAGACAGATAACAGAAATTTAAAAACCAACTCCCCTCCAAATTTGTCTTACAGATATTAAAGCATGGGTGGTGGGGGGGGATTTTCTCAAGTCAGCCAGCCTCTGGTGCACAGACCAAGGGCTCTTGCTGTGTACCAACACCCTTGAATCCTTCTCAGCAGGGCTGCTCTCAATCCATTCTCCACCCATCCTGTACTTGTGATTGGGACTGCCATGACCCAGCTGGCAGGACCTTGCACTTGGCCTTATTGAACTTCATGAGGTTCACATGGGCCCAGCTCTGCCCTGTCAAGGTCCGTCTGGATGGCATCCCTTCCCTCCAGCTTGTTGACTGCACCACACAGTTTGATGCCATCCACAAACCTGCAGAGGGTGCACTCAATCCCACGGTCCATGTCCCTAGCAATGATGGTGAACAGGCCTGGTCCCAACCCCGACCCCTCAAGAATGTCACTCGTCACCAGCCTCCACTTGGACATCAATCCACTGACCATAATTTGTTGCGTGTGACCATACAGCCAATTTCTTATCTACTGAGTGATCCATCTGTCAAATCCATGTCTCTACAGTTTTAAGACATGGATATCGTGCACATGCTTTGCGTAAGTCCACATAGATTACATCAGTCGCTCTTCCCTCATTCACCAATGCTGTAACACTGTCTTAGAAGGTCATCAAATTTGTTACGCATGATTTGCCCTTAGTGAAGCCATGGGAATTGGCTGACACCAATTCCCCCCTTATTTTACATTTGCCTTAGTATAGTTTCCAAGAGGATTGGCTTCGTGACCCTGCCTGGCACAGAGATGAGACTGACTGGCCTGCAGTTCCCTGGTCTCCTTTATTTCCTTTTTTAAGAATCGGGTTATGTTCTCCATTTTCCAGTCAGTGGGAACTTCACCAGACTGCCATAACTTCTCAAGTATGCTGGATAGTGGCTTAGCCACTTCCTCCACCAGCTCCCTCAGGACCCACAAGTGTATCTCATCAGGTTCCACGGATTTGCCTGCACTAAGGTTCTTGATCTATCGTATTTCTCAAAACTTTGTTTCTTTTCAAAATCTGGCCTAAAACCAACTGCAGATGAAGTTTCTACTGTACTTTTAAATCAGAAGCTGAGCACAGCAGTGAGACCCACAAAGATTATTTTTGCAGAGGCCGAATCATGGAATCATTTAGGTTGGAAAAGACTTCTGAGATCATCGAGTCCAACCTGTGACCCAACACCAGGTGGTGAACCAGACCACGGCATTGAGTGCCGCATTCAGTTGTTCCTTGAACACCTCCCGGGATGGTAACTCCACAACCTCTCTGGGCAGCCCATTTCAATGCTTAACCACGCATTCAGTGAAGAAATTCCTCTTGATGTCCAACCTGAACCTCCCCTGGTGCAGCTTGAGGCCATTTCCTCTTGTTCTGTTGCTGGCTAATTGAGAGAAGAGGCCAACCACCACCTGGCTACAATCTCCATTCAAGTAGTTGTAAAGGTCTCCCCTGAGCCTCTTTTTCTCCAAGCTAAACACCCCCAGCTCCCTCAGTCACACCTCTAGGACTTACTCTCTACTTCATATGTCCAGGCAGAGTGTGAACACAGGTTCCAGACATCTGCATTCTGCAGAGCACCACTGGAGCATTGACAGTTCCTCACTTTGAGATGTCACGAGGCTTTTTAACCACCTATACCTGTCTTTCAAGAGAGCTGTGATGAGAGAACTAGAAAAATTCAGCACTGCAATTAGCCTGTCCTCAGTGCTCAGTGGGCAGCTTACTGCAAGAGCAGGATCTAAGACCATTTTCCAACCTCCACCTCCAGCCTTTAGGACTAGCTCCTACTTTTAGACCTTCAAACCTAGGTCAAAAGTCTTCCTCTGCAAATGGGCATCGGCACTGTCTTAAAACTCAGGCTTTAAGGGACCGAGAAGGCTGTCTCCCTAAAGAGCACACACGTTACTCATCCACTACCTTCTTCTTCAAGAACTTTGTTGCTCTTCACCATATTGTTTCAACATGGAGACTGTTTTATTCACGACATGTGCATACTGGAAAGGCCACACATGCAATTCATCAGCCTTTTATTAGCATATTAAAGATTTTAGACCTTCTGGAATATCACTATACTGACAGCTTCTGAGACAACAGAACAACCAAATAAAATACAGAATTGCCTTTAGAAACAGGAGAAGGATAAGGTGCTTTCTTGAGAATACATTTTTAAGACAAGAGGGTTTTATTTTAAAACACAGAAATACTGCAGCTCAGTGGTTTACCTGGTGACATTTCTGGCTTTTTAAGTCAGAACACACACTTAGCAAGCCTTCCTGAATGACTAAGAAATATAAAAAAGATTCGTTTGATGATTCTCTCCCTAAACATTTATCATCTGGTATAAAACATATGGTAATGTATGTTTTCATAAAAAAGAATGTATTTCTTCAAAAGGGTAGAAAAAGGTATAGTACAATCTGACTTCTATTTTCAATGAAAATCGTGCTGCATCTGAAGTAGAACAAAAAGAAGTAACAGAGACAGATGTTCAGTTTATACATATTAATGTAAAGTATCCTATTACACTAATGAACCTATTTTAAAATACTTTTCTTTATACCTATGGAATTTCAAAACAAGCTCTAGCTTATCATAATAACTTCAATTCTTTCATCTTCTACTAATGTATTTAAGAACATTAAAGAAGATTCTTGGACACATATCAAGGTAAAAAAATTTAACTTGCATGCCTACTTGTCCTTCCTGAAAGAGATATGAAATAAAATCCTTAACCCCTTGTAGTCAGAGAGCCAGTGGAGGGACACATAATGGAATAAACAACCCCAAACTCTTCTACTTCTCATGTTTTTATTGCCAGTTGCAGCTAGGATTTAGTGCTTCTTTAGCCTTCAGTTATTCCTGTGGCTTCTTATTTTCATCTTGTGTTTTAATAGCCATCATTGGGAGGAAAAAGAAAAAAAATCAGGATACCTTCCCCTCCCCATTAATGAAAGGAAATAATGGAGCTTTCCAACTAATCCTGCACTACTAATACCACTTCAGTGAGGACCCCATGACCAAGGATCATACATAATTACAAAATCATCAATGAACTATATAAATTCCTAATCAGCTGTCCATGAAAAACTGGCAGCTTTCTAACATACATGGACTGAAACAGATATATGCTATTAAATGCTACATTTTCAAAGAACAGGTATTTACCTTTGTTGCAAGATGTGACACTGAAGATGAAACTTCATCATGAAGAAACTGGTCTTTATTCTCAAAAAAAGGATAAAGATAAAAAAGGCCCATAGTCAGTTTTGGTTTGACAATTAGCACCGACACATTTTAGACTATTCACAAATGCTTTTACTCCATTCAGCACATCATAAAAGAAAATTGACAAAACATGATTACAACACAAAACTAGGCGAACACCACTACTAAAATACAAATCTACACTTAGAATGGTGAAAAATCAAACCCCTACAGAACCAAAAACCCCATACCACAAAGGGAGAAACACCCTTGTATCATAAAAAATTTAGTACAATTAGTTTGATTTTATCTTAATGATAGTATCTTAATTTTTTAGATCTGCATTGAGTTTCTGAATACTGTACTAGATGATGGTTTATGCATTGTCTGTGGGCTGGGGGGTGGGGGGAGGAATGTCCCAGGACTTTTTCCTCCTTCACATCAAAAAGCTCTGCATTTCCTTAACTCAAAGACAGACTTTCCTCCACATTCCTTTCCCCTCCATTCACAACTGTAGATTTCAGAAGAAAACTAGAGTGCTAAAGAAGCCTGTGAAGGTTATTCAGTAGAGAACCATTTCTGTCCATCTCTGAATTAAACTGCTATGTCAGTATTGTCAGGCCATCCTGTTACGATCAACGCTCTCTTGAAGACATGGCAAGTCGTTGTTGGGAGTACTTCAGAGGCCAAAGATGAAGGAAGTGAGACACAGAATTCAGGAAATATGCAATTTTCAATTTCTTCACTCCGTGTTTTAATGAGAGAAATGCTATCTTTTTTTTTTCTCTACATATGACTCCAAATACAAACAGTCCCAAGTACAAAACCAGAACAGCTACATATGACCGAAAATATTTAACCCCAATTTCAGGAAAAAACAGAATTGAAACAGAAAAGTGGAAAGTGTCTTTGAAGCAGCTGTTTCACAAAGTCTCCAATATTCCCTCTGGTCCATATTTTGATTACATCAGCCACTTACTGTTTCAAAAATCAAATTTACCAACTCCTTCCTTTTCAACTGAAGTTAATGCTAAGGAGTTGATAAGCACACCACATGCACATATTCCAAGACACCTAAAACACTCACTATCCTAACTCCTACGCATTGCCAAAGGCCTCCTTCACTTTGCTAACACCATCAAAAAGAGGTGAGAAAGCCAGCACACGAGTGTTATGTATGTTTCTAGTCATGTGGAGACCCAGATGTATCAGCTTCATTTTGAGAGACCAGCTTCAAATCCCATGCTTTTTTTTTTTTAGTTATATTTACTTATTTATATTTCTTTTTATATATTTATTTACATAATAACATTTCCACTTACTTTACATTCAATACTTTACATTATACAAGGGACAAGGATAGAGCATTTCTAGAATAGAGCATGAAGACCATTGCTCTATACTTCAATAGTATTTGTATGTTGGAATAGAGTGAGTTGTAGATAGCCAGATTTACTTGCTGGGGTAGAACACAAATTCAGGAACTTGTCTTATCATCCAAAATGAGACTATTACCTCCTGTGGATTGCAACCAGTTATTTAACTTCTGAATTCAGTTAGCTGTCTAACACAGGAGGATATTATTGTAGATGGGGCACCAAAAACAAAAACGTTAAGATTTGTGTAGTTCTCTCAAATTAAATTCAACTTCTTCCACCCATTTTGTTTTTTTTATTTCTCTACTTTTAAGAGAAACATTGGCAATGTTTTCAATGGAAACAGCTCACACATACTATTCAGAAGTCTCCCTGTTTCCCCTCAACACTCTCAGCCCTCAAACTTTTGGATGAGGTTGCAAAGTCCTAAACTTAACATGATGGAGTCTCTGCTAGGACACAGGGTACAAGCTAGAGAATAATTCAGCTGATTTATCCAAATTTTTCCAAAGAACAAAAAAAAAAAAAAAAAACAACAAGAACTAGGAAAGCTCCAAGGGGAAATATGGTAAGAGGAGAAATTCTCAGACATCCAGAGCCTGCAGAACTATCAGTTTCAACAACCCACCATACTGTCTCCAGAACAAACAAGACACTGTTAGTACCTTCCAAAGGAATAACACCTCTCATTTTCATTTTTTCAGCTCTCCAAGTATCTTAGGAAGCAAAATAAAAATATGAAAGTGCATAGAGACATCATGTTCGAGTAGAGAGAGGAGAAAAGATGGAGTGTGAAGGCATACAGCCTCTAGCAAGACTGAGCACAAGGAAACAAGAGTGCAAGGCATTTTCACAGGGAAAGCTTTTGGGGGAAAACCATGAGATGCAATGAGCACCTTATAGGGCTAGGGAGTCAGCATAATAAAATGTGAATACCACTGTCAGTAAAAGATGTAATTAGCAATAAGCAGTAGACAAAAAGGGGGATTTATTTTTTTCTTTAAAAAAGGGACAACTAAGACAGTGTTGCTGTATTAATAGAGTGTTACTACTCATGGTTATACAAAGTGATACCTCCTAAGGAATGAGACACAAGTTTGCAGCAACTATACTCATGCAACCCAGGCTGACGGGAAGTGGACAACACATGGTTTAAAGAGATGAAATACAAAGACTGAAATACATTAAACCCTCAAGAAAGAAACTGGTGAGAATCCAATCCCTAAATTACATTTTTTGGGGTGGAATATGTATCAAGTATTCATAGTATCCTTTTAAATACACTGCTGAAGAAAAAGGAGACTTGGACAACAGCAGAATGCTTGTGATGTCCATCCATACAGCCCCTACATTGTTTGAAAACAGCCTGTAGGTTTGAACTCAGCGTCTCTAACAGACTAGATGTGAAAATGTTTTGTGGAAAATCCATCCTTACGGAAAGCAGAGAGAAACAGACTAATGCCACGCAGCAAGAACAGAGTGTGAGAGGAGCAGGTATAGGGGCTCAGAGCCAGACATGGCCCACATGGCAGGGAGGGACCTGTGCACCCTGCAGGAGGGATGGGCTGTGTATTAAAAAAAAGAACACAGAGGGAAAAAGCAGCGGGAGGGAGGGGAAGTGGGCCACCACTGAGAAGAACCCAGGAGAAAAGATGAGAGATCACATACAAACCATCTTCCCTTGTTGCCCACAGAATAATTCGTATTTTTAAGTGATACACATTAGTACACCCTTCTCTTGATACATATTCTCTACTTTTGTTACCATTCTGAGATGAGGGAGCCTATGATTTGGTTTATCAGTTTTCTTTAGAGGACAATCTACTGTGCAGCTACATGCAAAAAAAGTTCATCTTCACTCTTTATCATGCTGTATAACACATAGTGATGCTGAACACTTACAAATTATTTCAGTATGTTTTAGTCTGGTTGGTTTACAGTTATGACAA
Organism: Edolisoma coerulescens; assembly: GCA_013397115.1. Lineage (NCBI taxonomy): Eukaryota > Metazoa > Chordata > Aves > Passeriformes > Campephagidae > Edolisoma > Edolisoma coerulescens. Next base: position 186,655 of record VWZW01004706.1, on the reverse strand, counting down.
TTCATTTTTTTACTTCAATCTAAAAGAAAAACATGGACTACGTTACAGTATTTAGATACTTCTAGGTGGCTAAATGCTAACGCTAGTGGGAAATGCTGATCAGCAACTTGAATAGCCCTCCAGTTCTGGCAGGGGAAGGTTGGTATGCACAGCATGTTTTCATAAGGAAACAAGTGCCCTTTTGTTGGACATACTGCAAACCATAAGGTGCTCAAGGGACTAATTCAACTAGCACACAAACCTTTTTGTACAGAGATCAAAATTGTAATCTACTTCCCTCAGCTTCCTTTGTGGTAAAGTAATTAATTAGTCTCTTTAGATCATTCACTTTCATAACTCAGGCCAAGATGAAGAATGCTGAACATCAAAGAGTTAAGGCAAATAATAGCATCATTTCATCCTGCATGCCCTTCTTGTGCTCTAGTAAGTAAAATGGTATATTATTGATTTTCTCTACCCAATTGTGGGAGCTTCCTATCATACACACACACACATTAGCTGTGCAAACACACGAGTAAACAAGCTACTGTTAAAAGAGTAGGTCCTTTTGGAGCAAATTCTCGCCCTTCTACTGACTTATTGCATCCCCTCTGCCTATCATCACATCTCATCAAGGACTGAGTGTAGTATAAAGTCATGCCTGTAAGTCCGAATTAGATTATGTATCACAAATGTATCATTTAAGTGGGAAAAAAAATCCCAAAACAAACAGCACCTGAAGAGATATGCTCCAGGGAAGAATTAACATAATTTCCAGTACTCCACAAACCATACTAAATAATCTAGTGATAGGAGAGGGGAAGGTTAAAAAAAAAATTTTAAAAAATCACTCAGGAAATCACAAACCTGAAAGTCAACCTCTGAAGCTGGAAAGATTCCCAAAATACTGATTACAAACCAAACAGCAGAACAACTATATGTACACAGCCTGACCAGAAGCAACACAGATTGGGAAGAGGAGATCACACTGCCAGATCACCATCTTAAAATACAGCTAAGAAAAGAAAATACTTCCTTGGGTTTGAGAAGGATCTTAATATAATGTAAAATGAAATAAACACATTAATGATTGTTAATGCAAAAGTCACTCTGCTTATCTAAGTTTAGAACTGAATCAAAAACAATGCAAAATACACTCAAACATGAATAAGAAGAAAGTTATCAGTAGAAGATCAGTGGCATTTGGCCTCATTTCTTTTTGCTGCACCTGTAATATACACCTGGAAAAATTTAATGCATGGATATATGCTTTCTGAGTGAGGAAATTGATGCAATAGTGATCAAATGTAAATGGGCACTGAAACAACTCTACTACTTTCAACACATTCCTTTAACACAGCTGAAAAATAAAGCTGAACTGTACCTGAACACCCACACAAAACTGAACATGCCTCTAAGAAAAAACAAGGCCTTCAATTTTAACAAACAAAGGCTGCATTACTCAGTCATACATCGCTTTCTTCTTGGACATGAGGCTATGTGTTCAGCAGAAAAACTCGAATGCTGAACTGTGAATTGCCTCTACTCATTTCTGGCAGAGATAGCCTAGGCTGAGATCAAGATAATGTGCACAGCCTTGTCCATATTTCATCTACTGCTAGATCTCAATCTTCCATTTGTATGTCCCTAAAGCAATGAGTGAATCAAACTAGCCATCTGGGCAGGTGGTGTAAATTGAAAATTTCCTGTTAATGTCACCAATGAAAAGTATTAACCTAGGTATTTCTAAAGTCTTGCTTAAGCGTAATTTGGTATTTTAAATTCATTTTTCTCTTCTATAAACAATACTTTTCCACTCCAGATTGCTCACTGCACTTAGAAAAAACATCTTTATTATGACAATAAACTAAATCGTGACAGTGACTCCTATCCTGCAAGTTTCCTCTGCCAGTCTTCAGCAAAATTGAAAATACTTTTGTTGCTAAAGAAAAGGAAAACGTAAAATCTAAGTGTGTTGAAGAATTATAGTTTAATTTTGGCATATATTTTGTAGACAATACTAATTTGGAAACTTGCTTTTAAAACATAATTCATCAGATCATTTCTAAAAGAACTTATTTCACTCCACTAACTTTAAAAATCTGGGTGGCTACTTCAGATACAGGAGACCACCCATCCTACATATTTAAAAATGCTTCCATCTTCTAGGCACCAGTCTCTTATAACTGCCTACTATTCACCAGAACAACTGAGAGGTGAAAACATAGGAAAACTGGTTTTCATCTTTCAAATAATTTATTATTAATACTGAATAAATTAGAAGATGATGCTCTTTTCTTCACTATCCATGGCTATTAAGAACTTGCTTAGCATTTGCTGTTTCATTCAACCACTTCAGTTATTGTTTCACATTCCATTACATTTTAAAACAGAATATCTAAATTATTTCCATATTTTTACTGCCAATTGATATAAATGGCCAAGTATACCAGAGAAGATGAATTTCAGAATGTAAGTATTTACACATGAACACTTCTGTAGTTCTGCATTTTATTGGCATTACAAAGAGAAACATTGGAACACCAGATTCCTATGCTCTCTGTTTTTATATCAATACACAAGGTTACTCTATTAAGTGTTCACATTACTGTGCATCTCTGTAGTAAGAGGTTATAATACATCTCACTCAGGCTTTGCTTCTCTGAAATATTTTTGGAAGAATATTAAAGATTGATCACCTTAAAATATTAAAAAAGCTCATATGTCATTAAGAATTTAGTTTTACCTAATTTATAATATTTCAAATATGCTTAATGAAATGGAAACAGCTGTCTTAAGATCAAAAAACCAGCAGTGTCAAAGCTGAAACAAAGAAGGTCAGATAACCAATTTTAATTCAAATTCTGTAACAATTCAACTATTCCAGTGAAGTTTTCAATTTTGATGAAATTTCCCACTGAAAATCTGTCAGTTATTTTTAACAACGTAGCCATAGTAGAAGTTCATATTTGGTGTTTCCTTATCCAGAAAACAAACCAATAGATGCTAATTCAAAAGACAGCAGCTGACATACAATTCTTATTCAGTCATGGAGTTTGCCATTAAACTACATGTCTCCAATAAAGGTCTTGGATGAGTAATGGCCCTATTTTCCCAGTACAGTTTCTGCAAAATGGGCTGAATGCATAATTTTTTGTTACAGTGTTCAGCGGCACACGTACAGCTTCCTTCTGATATGTGGCTTTTATCACACGTGCAGTGATCACACTGACATTTTCCTGGAGCTCCTCACAGAGAACCAGCAGGAAAACTTGTTGGAAATGTGCCTTTGACGATGACAGAGCTGAAAGACAGTCTACCTAGGAAAGTGTTCAGCAACTTCTAGTAACTCTACTTGTGTTATGGACGTCCTCACACAATCTGGCAAAGGGCTTTTATAAAAGCGAGGAAAACATTATAAACCTACTTTAACAGTAAAGAATTAAAATTATTCATTCTTTCTCAAAACCCATTATATTTTAGTTTGAATACTGATGATAAGGACTCCAGCAGTGGTAGGAGAGTATGGCTCCAGACCTCGCAAAACCCCAAGAAGATGCAACAAATAACTTAGGGAAAGCAGATCTCAAGCAGTGCTGTAGAGGAGATGATGGTGGGTTTGTGGATCAGGGGGAGTGGACAATTCTGTGTTAGGCTGGAGGGGAGGAGGGCAGACACGGCTGCTGCTGGCAAACCCAGGCAATCAGAGCCAGTAAAGCAGAACTGGCTCGAGGAAAGATAAAAGTGATAAAAATGACAAACGAGGGAGAGGAAGGGGATGTACTAAGAAAACCTTGAAAGCAAGGACAGAGATTTAAATGCAAATTTCCTGAAACAAAGGGACGGCAGCTGAAGAAATGGAATCTGAAGGATGAGGAGGACTTAAACTTCATGCCATAAGCAACAACATTAATACCAGCAATGTAATTTGCAGGAACTAGGGGATGGGAAACCACAGCATAGGTATTAGAAGCTGCAGAGGAAGTAATCATCATCAGCATGGGAAGTGAGGGTCTGCACAAGAATTTCAGCTGTCTAGACAGCAAGAAAAATAATAATAATAATAATAGGAACAAAAAAGAAAAAAAGCAGACTTGACCTGGAATTCATAGAGGAAACAACAGCAAAGTCTAGGACACAAATTCTCTTCTGCACAATAGATAAAAACCACCAACAACCTGCAGGTTACAGGCTTGACTGAAAGAAAGAAATATATACTGATGGTGTCTGTAGTAGGAGACCAATCAGACAATATGTGCTTTGTGGACTTTTAAGAGTCAGAATAAGCCAACAGAGAGAGGATAAGAGGTGAGAAACAGATCTGATACCAGTCAACTGTTTAAAAAATGACAGTATAAATTAAGAAGTGAAGCACCTCAAAAATGAAAAGGACTTAAAACTTAGAAGAAGCCCCAAAAGACTCTGTCAGCTCTGCAGAGCTCCAGAAAGACTGTGAGAAAGAAACGGGACCCACTCAAGAAGCTGCTGAAAGATGGTATGTGACAAGAAGGAGGAAAAGCAAGAAAGGCAGGCCAAGGAAGGCTCAGGAAAGTCTTCGCTGACAGTACCACAATCTAATGTTCAAGAATGATGACAGAATACAGGTGATGGATTTTAGCCAGGAAAATGCCACTGAAATGTCACAAGAACTCCAATGAAGAGGAAAAAAACAGGCTAGCAGAGAGGAGAAGGTATGATGGGATTATTAGAGTACTGCAGGCAAAGCCTGAGAAACACAGAAATGGCTAGAAAGTGAAGGAAAGGCATTAGCTGGATTAACATTGACTACTTTATTTTTTTTAATTAAAAAATACTCTTATTCAACCTATTAGTAAAACATAAGAAATGCTGTTCAGCTCCCACCCATTTCTGCAGGGCTTGTCTGAGTTCAACTCATTCCAAGATGAAAGCCAGTATTAAAATTGTACAAGACACTTAAACATCTTCATTAAAAGAGATAACTAAAATTCTGTATAGCCAACCTTCAAACATCCTGAGCAAGTCTAAACAAAATTCAGCACAAAACATGCTTTTGCACATATTCTCTTTGAACATAACAAAAAATACAACTGGGGAGAACAGATCAAGGCTAGGGTTCTGAAATATTTTTACATGAAAGACAGAGTTTCATTAGATAATATAGGTCAGCCTGACACCCATCCCCTCCTCTAATATACAGATGTATTTTAATGTGGAGTGCCATTTTACGTCAGAGTTACACGCGATATTGACACAGCATTGACATCTCTGAGAACTGATTAGAAGGTGGGATTGCATCAAGGAGAACCTAACACCACTGCCAAAACAATGCCTTCCAGAAATCAAAACCCAGCAGTTTTCCCGTTCCAAAAATACAACCACAGTTTGAAACATAATGACTATATTCCAAACTGAACGCAGGTTTGGCATGCACCACTGTACATTTCTAGAATATTTTCAGAGACACACACAAGAAGCACATTAATTTCATCTTATACGTGTGTACTATTTATGCATATCAAGTTACCTTCATGCACTAATTATAACTTAAGTGAACAAAGCACCTTCATTGCATAAATTAAAAACACTTATGCTTCAAAGCATAAATTAAAATTAACTTCTAAGATGCAGTCTAAAACTGTCTGGTCTAAAAAAACCTCACAATAATCCACACATTTATTTACACAAGTACTGTTTCAAAATTTACTTGTCTTTCTTATCTCAGGAAACACCTTACTATTTTAAATAAGTGTTAACAATTCAAAGTACTTGAATGTATGCAGAAACTTTTGCTAAAAAGTGGCCAGAGGCTGACAGTTCCCTCCCTTGCAATTTTCATGTTCTAAAATTTGTTTTTGTTCTCCCCTGGAACAAAATCAAACCATTCTGTATAACACAAAACCAGAACTGTCAAAACTTCTCTTTTTAGATCAAGCTAAGCTTTTCTATTTAAGAACTATGAACTTCTACAAATTCAAATGTCTGCTTAAGCCCAGATCAGGCTTCCGTATCTAAATAGGATGATTAAAATTGCTCTAGAATAACAAAGGCGGTTTTTGTATTGGGCTTTTTTTTTTTTAACTTATAGTAGACTAATTCTTTGTTGCTGTCTGCTACTGCCATGTCCTAATTATAAGGTTACACAGTGAGAACTCCTTCACTCTTTCTCAGCTTTGAAGAAACAATATACAGCACCAACATTTCATTATCCTAGAATACTTTCAACGTGGTTTGCTTTAATGACATAGATGTGACTACCAATTTCTTGCCTTTGAAGTAAAAAGTTTCAGCCTTATTTATAGCACAAATGGTAGAAGCTTAAGGATTTTCTTCTCACTAGCTTATTAAAAATGAAAATAAAGAAAAAAGATGGTTGTTGGGAAACAACATATCATAAATCAAAGTCAAAACATGATGACTCTAGTTCATCTTCTCTTTTACCATATGATGCATCAGAAAAGGAAATGAAATATAACAGTCAACTTCTGCATGAGATCTAAAGCTGGACTTCTTAATTTACCAAAAAGCACTCAAACCAATTATCTGGATTTTGGCTCTAACGATAAGAAATTAGGGAAGTCCTGGATTCTCCTCTTCTTGATGAGGTAACCCTTCATTCACAGCAGGCTGTACCCTAACAACTTATACACAGACTGAGGGTCTTCCTCAGCCAAGCTCATGCACAGCTAAGGTACCATGAGAACTGCCCCCATAACTCCTCCAAGCTCTCACGGGGCTACTGTCCTCCAAAGCCAGGGGGCTGGCTGATGCAGGTCAGGATGCAGCAGCAGAGAGTGCAGATCATTACCAAATCCCTCTACACATTACTGGATTTCACTCCCTTACAGTCATATTATTGGGAGAAAAAAAATAGGATCTGATGAAACATCAAAAATTTCAAATACTAAAAGCAAGGAACATGAACCAGATCAGCTACAAGAAGCTGAACAAGTGCCTTTGGTTACCTCACGCTTTTCCCTTGACACCTGTCCCAGCCACGAGAAAAAAAAAGCTGACCTAAAAGCTGCCCTGAGAATTACAATGTCAATCAAGTGGCCAGAGCTTTCTGTATAGTCTTTTCTTCCTTAAAGTGTACATAAACTGTAAAATATCTACCACTAAATATTTTGGGCAGGGTGTTGCATTTCTTTCAAAAGATTTTGATTTTAACAGGCAAAATAACTAATAGCTTATGATCTTCACTCCAGCCTCTGTGCCAAGCTACACTCCAGTTGTGCTAACCTTACTGAATCCTTTATCTTCAAGAATATTTCCTTTAGTGACTTAGAATAATTTATTTCACTCCTGCCACCCCCAACACCAAAATCAGTATCCCAGTTCCACTGGGAGTTGAAAAGGAATTTTCTTAAAATTCATGAAAATGCAAACCATTTGCACAACAAATCACTGTCATCACCATCATAACGTTGAGATTACAATTTATGGAACAGAGGCCTAGGACAGTAAAAGACAATTGGACTGGACAAAATAAAATAAACAAACTCCAGCCTCTGTTGCTAAAGTAGAGGGCTGGGAGAAGTCTGAAGAATCCTCTCCTGACTGAGAGGCTATGGTCAGGAGCCTCAAAAGGGGCTTGGACCATTAGTGATAGAGATGAGAAGCAGTGAAGAGTCAGTGGGATTTACTGGAAGCTTTTGGTGACCTTTGGTGTTCGAGGAGGGTTTCAGGAGGTGAGCAAGTCTATGAGGGCTATGATAGTACAAGCCAATAGCTCAGCGAAAACAGTGGAAGCTTACAAGCACCTAAGGATAGGAACTGTAGGAGGCAGAGGTTAGATGTTGTGTGAGAGGCTGGGGGAGATACTTCAGGCCACCTCAAAACCCACAATCCCCCTTCCTCCTCTGAAGGGAGTCTCCAAAATAAGTCTCCATTCTTCTTCCACAGGAGGAGATCCTATCCATCCATATGACTCTCCGCAGCTGCTGTCAAAGAAGTAGCAAGGGCTACGGCTCTAGTGTTTACTGTGCAGGGGCAAGGGCAAGGCAGGGCTTAAAGTGGTGATTTTGGCTACTGGAAGTCGGAGAGAATTAACTGCTGTGACTGGGAGAGGCTGCTCTTCAGCAGTTGCCACACTTGTTGACAACCCACAGCACTTGTCAACCAGAAACTCAAGCTGAGGATAGTTTATCCAGACACACTCCAGATCTTTCAGCAAGATAGGCAAGATGAACATGGGGCAGAAAGTTGGGTAGGCTTTATTACCTTATGTTGAAAAGAAACCTCACTGCTTTGCAACCCTGGGCAACTGCTTACTTCAGAACCTCTCATTCAGTATCTAAAGTAACTCTGCGGCAACAGAAGATCAGCAATGAAGCTGTACTGGGCAGCGTAACAGGCTACTGAGCTGGATGGATGCCTAATTGCTACTAAGTTTTTTAAAGCAAGTCAACAAACATTTTTTTTAGTTGTTTTCCCTGATACTCAACCAAAACCCTTCCTTTCAAGTTATATTTGTTGAGAAGGTCACTGTTGGTATTTAACTTATCACTTAACAACAAAAGCTTTCAAACAAGATAGCAGCTACTTAAAGATAGTGAACTACCATTAATGAAACCATAGAAAAAAGCAACCCTGCCAAAACATCAGTGCTCTACACAAACGCGCAAATAAAGTTACATTCTAAAACATCCTTGTTTAATGTATTCTGCTTAACAGATGGGTTGCAGTGCCTCTGCCTAGGGCTGGAAGAGAAAGTACCCTGCGGTATGAAGCCACTGGAATGAAGGACAGCAAGTCCCAGCAACGCCGGAGGCCGGCTGCTGGAACGAAACAGGGGTGGATAGGCCAGTCGGCACCCCAAAAAACCGGGTGACAGTCGCACGATCCGCTCAAACACTCCCAGCTCCGACCACGGCCAGCCTGCCGGCACATCAGGGTGGGAAAAGTGATTACTCATGCCGCCGGAGAGCAGGGCAGCGGGAGCGGGGCCGAGCCTCACGACCCCTCCGAGCCGGGCTCCGTGCTCCTACCTGGGGGGCCGCGAAGGCGGCGGCGGGCGGCGGCCCGCGGGGACGCGTCTCCTCCTCCTCGGGCGAGTCGTCCAGCAGAACTTTGCTGCTCTTGTTGAGCTTCCACATGGCGGGCGCGGGGGCGGCCCCGCTGCGTCCCGGCAGCGAGCGGGCCGAGGCGGGAGCGGGCGCTGCTCCGCAGCCCCGGCCGGGGCGGCTGCGCTCGGCAGGGCTGTCACCCCGCCGGGGGCTCCCGGCCGGCAGGGAGGGAGGGAGGAGCTGNGGGCTGCCCGTCATCACCGCGGCAACAGCGCCGGGCCCGCCGGCAGCACCCCCGCCTCGCCCCGCAGCCTCCCGCAGGCACGGGAAGGGGTCCCGAGGATAAGGACCCGCCGAGCGCCGATGCTGTGGAGGGTGCGGATGGCGCTGCCCGGCTAGCGGTGGCAGCAGGATGTCTGTGAGGGTAACGCGGAGCACTCTGAGGTGAAGCTGGACCTTTCTGGGTGCTGGGAATAGCGGCACCCGCAGAGCGCCATAGATGGCCCGACAACTCTGCAAATGGTCCTGGCGCACCCACCCGTGTACCTTGCCCGTGTGCCTGCCAGTGTACCCACCCGTGTACCCACTTGTGTGCCTGCCAGTGTACCCACCCGGGTACCCACTTGTGTGCCTGCCAGTGTACCTGCTGCTTCACCCACCCACGGACCCACCCGTGTACCCCCCGGGTCACCGAGGGTGCCTCTGAGGAAGGGCTGGCTCCCCAGCCTGGACCGCAGGCCTGCTCCCCTTGACCCACGGAGCCCTGCAGCCCGGGTGGAAAAGCCTGGTGCATGCAGCTGGAGTTCAATGAGTGCCAGGAGCTCCCAGTTTGATGGCTGAATGATCCAGATTTAATGCCCTGTATACCAGCTGGTATTTTCATCGATTCTTAGTTTTCAGACAGATTTGCTAGGATACTTTTCCATTAAAATCCCCACCTAAGCACTCCTTCATCCATTATTTTGATCTGTGAGTGACGGTCAGATGTCCAAAGAACTGGGAAACTGTTCTAAAACACCATTTTTGGTTGCTCTCTTGCTTAACGCTGCTATAATTTCACTGGTGAAAGGCCATAAGGATCCCTCATGACAGACCTGCAAGTCTTGCTGTGAGTGCCTGATCCCTTCGGGGCCGAGCAGCACCAAGGCTTCGCTGAGGGTGTTTCTGGCTGCAATGTGCACCTACCTGCTTAACCGGAAAAGGGCTCGCCCCGGGCAGCAGCACCAGCTCCTGCAGGCCAGGTCTCCGTGTGCTGCCTGCTGCCTTGAGCTCCCATCAGTGGCATAAGGACACCCACAGATCCGAGATTTGCAAATCCATGAGAAAACTGCTTTTCTGTCATAAAATGTCGTATGTACTAAGCTAACCTCAGAAGCATCATAGTTTTAACTATAGACTCTCTTTTGTACTGATTCAGGATTTCTGTAATGACTTAGGAATGCTGTGTAGCTAACTAAAATTTGTAGCTAACTCCACAAAAGATACATTCACTTCACTTGGACCTGTAACCACAGAATTTACACCAGTGCAGTTTTAACCCTCTGTCTTGAAAGTGAACTTCACAAAATTATATCAATGAGCATAAAGCAAGTGCACAAGTGTTTGAAGGACTCTAAAAGCCTTTAGTTTTGCCATAAGTTTTCAAACAAAGTCTTCTTTATCTCATTTTTAATCCCTTCTCTTGCAAGACTATAAACTACTAAAAAGTGAAGCACAGAATTTCCTTTCACATCTTGCTTGCATTAATATTAACTAAATCTCAAGAGGGTAGGACACAAAAACACATTCTAGCTTATTAAAGACAGATCAGGTTTAGCATGGATTTCCTCGAGAAGGCCAAGTCAATTTATAACTAGTTCTTTAACCTCTCACTCCTTCAAATTTATAAACAAAAATATTTCTAAGTTATACTGGCACATGTTTGTGTAACGCTAAGTAGAAAACAACTGTTTTATTTGATTTGAGTTCTGTATTTAGACCTCGAAAAGATCAAATAAGTTATTAGTGACCACGTGACCCTACTATTTTAATCCAATGCCTTCCTTATGCTATTTTTCTTATGGCTGTCTGAAACACCAACTCTACCATTAGGCTTAAATCCTGCAAATACTTATGATTCTGCTTCATTTTGGTCTCACTAAGAAATTCACACAGCATTCCCAATACACACAAAATTAACTACATACCTTTGGTCTTTTTTATTTTTATATATTTTTTTTCCCCTTAGGTTTTCTCCTCAGATCTTGAACTTCAGTGTGAAAATATGGCTTTACTTTGGTCACTGAAAATCAATCCAATTGACTTTAGAGAGAGGAGAATTTCAGTTCACATTTTCTATTTATCTTCAAGACCCCAGGGCATGGCTGAGCACTATCTCGTGTTCTTCTGAGAAGAATATTATTTTCTGCTGATCTGGTCTACAGATTTGGGCTTATAAATTCATTATTTCCTTTTAAAATTAATTATATACAACTAATCAAATTTGTTTTTCCAGAGTAAGAAGCTGGCATCTGCCAACTGGATCTGCCTAGGGTGAAAAAGAATACAAAACACTTAAATATAAAGTTTCTCCTCTAAGAAACCATATTGTCATGTGTTCTTAAGTTGTATTCAGGGGAAAGCTGTGAAATCCTGTTTGAGAAACTTCTTGTGTGCTATTTAAAATGCTATGAACATCTTTATAAATATCATTATGAGAAAAAATTGATGATTCCTCTTCTGCACTCTGATCGTGCCTCCCTTAAGGGAGCACAGAGCTGGGGAAAAAAAGTGAGAGAAGTAACAGAAAATGCAGCCTTTGTCTCTGACTCCCAAGGAGGACTGAGCTGTTTCGAAAGCAAAGCCAGACAACATGGTTTTAGCAGCCACTTCATGACCTGGCAAAACATTATGCTGCTGAAAAACATGTTTCTCCTTTCCTCTTTTACTCCAAGATCTGACCCAGGAGAGAAATGGATGGAGTTCTTTTGCTGGCCAAAACCAGGCTCTGAGAGAGAGAGCAAAAATGAGAAAAGTAAAGAGCAGTAAGGAGATGATCCCCTGTATCGTACCAGGTAACTCCACGACACTTGGTGGCTTTAGCATACTTCAGCAACTCCAGGCTGCAGGACCTTTGGATATTACCAGACTTTCAGTTACGTGCACAATGGTTTCAGGTACTGGATCCACCCTAACAGCTCTCAGCATTTGCCTTTCAAATCCCACTTACTATTCGTGGCATCTCTCACTCATCTGTGCCACAATCTCATGTAGGGGGTCTGTGACCCTTCCTGGCAGGCTAACCTTGCTGTGGCTGCCTGAACACAGCTGCAGTGCTGCTGTTCCAAGCAAAAAGCAAAATCAAACTCAGGTTGTGCTGGAGATGACACATCCACCAGTGCTGCCACCACTGCCAACCTTCTCAGCTGCACTTGGTGCTCAGAGCTTAGCCAGGCTATTGGAGACCACCGCTAGCAAGATGAATTCACCACCTCCCAGCAGTGTTAGGCACACACCACAAGCGTTAGGGAGACATCCCTCTCCCCCTGCAGCAGCCCATTGTTAGCCATTTCATGGTGAAAACTGTCTTTATAGCACTGTGCCAGAATACAGCATAGGCACTGCAGTATCCGTATAGCCTTTCCTGGATTCCTACCCCCATGTGTTTTTCACTTTCTGGACACTGACAGTGCCAGAGTCCCAGTCTGGAATTTATCTCATGAAAGTTTAAATGCCTAGATGTCATATCTCGGTTATTCTCCCTTTCTAACTTGTGGAGAGAAACCCAGTGCTGTTTTGCCTTTTTCATCTTAGCATTCTGGAGTGTTTGGTGTGGACATCTACCTATAACTGTATCAAAGTTCACAAAAATAAACAATGCCAGGGCTATACCTTTTGAACTGCAGAAAGGGAGGAAGGTTCAGCAACTAGTAATAGCAGAGTTCAGGGAGGGGAAAACCTTCATGTTTTCCCCCATGCTTCCTAGCAGTTCCCTAGCCAACTTCAAGCTAAAACATATGTGATATGTATGAGAAAATACGTATCGTGTGATACAATACACAATTTTTAGGAGTATGATTTCTGGATGACTCCAGTTCATGAGTTCTGCAAGTCATCACAATGTCCAAGCTCATTCAAATGCAATACTTACATTTCACTTATAGGTGCATAAGTCACATTTACTACAGAAAAGCTGTTCTAGACAATTTGAAAAAGGTTGCATTCTACTCTTTTGGGATTTAAGTGTAATTCTCATTTAAAACAAAATGTAATTATAGCTGGTTTAGCAGCCAGAAAACACCCCAAGATGGTTTAACCTTCTTTTCTAAATTCTTAAGGCTTACCAATAGAAAGGTGAGGCCCAACCCTACAAGGGAAAGGAAATATTCTGTCTCTAGCCAAACTCCATTCTTACTGATAACAAAACCACTTTGATTTGAAATACTGACATGTATAGTAAAGCTGTTTGTGGCTTGGCATATAACTTAGTCAATGTAGACCTTTGTCCAAAGAAAACGTGTTAGAGAGAAAAGCAAAATACTTTTGAAAAACAGACTTATTTTAAAAATTGACAGTTGGTTGAATCAACTGTAAGTCAGTTCAAGAAATACCAAGAGTCCTAGAGGAAGCAGATTATTACGTGCAAATGCATGCTAAATTAATTTATACTTTGTCATAACGATTTATTATAGATATTTTATGTCCCGAGGGATGACATAGCAAAAATAGAAGAAGGCCAGAACTGATGACAAAGACTCTTAGACATGGAAAAATACTGTTATGAAGATAGATTAACACTGTGCTTTAAACCAGAAATAAATATGAGGAAATGGAATAAATGTATACAGAAAAAGACTGGAAAGATGATAGAACTAATAGAATTGCCTCTTCTCATCAGAAATAAACAAGGAAGCATCCATTTAGACAAAAGATAATGCATTTATAACTGAAAAAGGAAATAGTTGTTTTTCAACTGTGTAAATGCACACTTTGTGAATTCATTTCTGAAGAATGTCATTGAAGTTGTATTCAATAACAAGTTGTATTCATGAGGATAACAAGAACATCAGGCAGCACAAGTAAGCCCAAAAAAGCTAATAGTATTAGCCTCAGATTTCAAGGGATATGCTAATTTTCACAAGCTAGATTTTAATAAAATGAAAATATATTGCATTATTTTCCACTGCAGGATTTCTTGCTGTTATATACATCAAATTGGCAGTGACCTCTATGGGAAATTGAATATTAGGTAAAGCACATCACTACCTAACCTCTCTGATCTTACATCACTTTTTTTTTTCATAGGTCTTTTCAAAAATTTTTCCTAGACACAAAAAAGTTAAAATAAAATTACCTGAAACAGTGCTGTTCCCTGCAATGCGTACGCTGGATAGACGTGCACTCAGAAGATTGCAAGTACTAAAATTTCATTGTCTGCAGGAAAGAAATGTCATAATCCAAAGTGGGTGAAATTCTCCATTCTTTGAGGCATGCTGTATTTTATGTTACATTGATCACAAACTGTTTTTCAAGAAAGCTAGTGCATTTACAACTTTTAATTACCGAAATCTAATGAAAATGAAAAACTGGGGGATTAACTTTTGAATATTTAAGCCACAGAGTATGTGGTTCAACTCATGACAATACTCTCATGAGTGTGCCCAGACTCACTCTAGAACAATAAGTGTAATCAAACATGCATCATCTTCTAGAGTACCTGGTGATCTGTTTTGCAGGAGTAGTAAAGAGTTAAACCTGATGAAACCTCCCCAGAATTTCATTTAAGTCAACAGTGAAACTTTGATTGCAGATTCAGGCCTTCTCTGCCTGGTGGAATGGTGATCTCAGCCTGAGATATTTTCATGGATATACCAGCGCTCCAAACAGGCAAAGCTCTACAGGTGGGGCCTTTTGTTTTGTAGTTCCACAATTACATGAGGAAAAAAAGGTGTACTGGGGGGAAAAGGGGGACTGATTTGCCCCCCCACAGCTGTCTACCAGAGCAGCAGCTCTGACCACGAGTGATGTCTCTGGACTGCGGGAGTCTGCCAGGCTATAGCAGACATGTCCTTGGTTTTCTTTGGAGACCCAATTCTTACCTGCAGTTCTGATCCAAATTTACAGCACAAGGACACTGAAGAGTGCAAGGCTCACTTCCAAGTTCTCTTCTTGCTCAGAGCATTGTGAGGCCATTAGACACCAAAAAAATCTCCAAAAAGATGGACAGAAAAAAGGGATTGGCAAAGCAAAACATTACAGAAACATTCCAGTTCAGTGGTTATTCTGTTGGTTAACATCAGCAGATGGAAGATAAGAAAGGAAACTACTCAATGTGAAGGGGGAATCTCAAGGCACCGGCATATGACTCTCCTGGGACCAATTATTCCTCAAGTATTTCTCAGTGATGCAGTGAGCACATAAGCTCTCACTAGACCCTGCAGGAAGGAGCAAAAAAGTTTTAATTAAGTCCTGTTTAAACCATGTTAGCTGTCTTTCTCCCTTTTAGAGCCAGGTGCTAGCCCAACCGTAACCAAACCTTCAAGCCCTTTGAGCAGAAAGGGCTGGAGCAAAAAAAGAAATCCAAGGAGAACAAGAAGTGATTCCAGAGCATGAAAAAAGATGCAAAGGAAAATGTGTGAGTGTGTCAGACTCAAAAGTAGATTGATGGGCACTGGAGGAGGGCAGCCCCCAACAACATCAGCCACTCCTGGAATGTGTCCAGGGAAGCCATGGTTGCTGCCCACCGGCGCTCTCTTTGTCAGCATGACAAGATGAGGGACTAGAAGCAGATGATGCAGTTGGCAAGATAACCTCATTGAGTTTGTGTCTCATGGTGGCATGAAAGGCCACTTTGGCTGTAACCTGGAGGAGACTGATGAATAGGTCTTGTATTTACTGCCCGTTGTGTTATAAACATCTCAAGTGATCATTAATGAAAATGTGTTGGAAGAATAAATACTCTTTAATCTAGGCAAGAATTAAATACTGTTCCGCCATGAGCAAGCCTGCTTTTTTATATGTCATGTATGATTTAAGACAGAATTTTGTTTATTTGTAACTTCTGTTCTTCCCTGACATTTAAAATGTTCTTTATTTGTTATACTAATAATGGGCTTCGGATGTGAGAAAACAAATTACATACTTCCTTTGTAGTGCAACTTCAGTGCAATGATCTGAAAGTACTCACTTACATATTAGTGAATTAATCCTGACAACATATTAGTCAAAAAACATCTTCATAGCTGGAAACTCCAGCTTACCTTTTTTTGCCTCTTTTTCAAAGTTTGCTATTACTGGAATGAAACAACAAATCATGATTAATAATAAAGCGCCATGTATGCTGGAAGCAAAAATACACAGATTTTCTAGCAAGCTCTGTCAAATCTTTTGTTAAACAAGCAGCAACATCCTGACTTCATGTTCTTGCTGTTTATTCACTAGCCCACTTTCTTTTCCAGTTCCACATCTACACTAACAAGTACTGTTGCAGAACTGTCAACAAGTAGTCACGGATTGTGTATCTACAAATACATTTTTTTAAGCAATCAAAACCTCAAATTATTCTCATCCAAGTGATACAACCTTCCCAAACCCATGAAGCTTTTATCAAGCCTACAGAAGAATAGGAACATAGATGTTGCCTCATTATATATTTCCTAACAATTTTCCAGTTCCGTAGTGCCCTGTTCCCTCAAAGCAATTGTCCCATTGTGGTTTTGTTTCCTATTGCTTTGCATTGATCAATGTGATATGAAAACTTCATATTTGAGAAATACTTTTTATTTTCTCCACTGCTAGCCCAAATCGCAGGCAGGCAGTCATTGCCTCACATAAATTGTGAAGACACCTAAATACCATGCTTCTGTCTGCAGAGAAAGAATGTGAGTCTCTTCACGCTGGAGAGAAGGGAAGGTGTAAGGCTGTTCAATGTGCAGCTGTAGCAATAGCCAGGTTTGTGAGGAATACAGAAGAGATGCAAACCAAGGAATGAGAAGCAATATTGCTAAAAGACAAACATCCTTCTGGAGTGAAGGGATTCTTGTTTCAGTCTGGCTGAATCAGGCCAAAAGTCCATTTGCCCCAGCATCCTATCTTTGACAATAATGTTTAAGAAGACAAACAAGGCATGGAGCAAGTTCAGTGTGGTACTTCCCATGGCATGTCCTGCCAGCACCAGCTTCCTATTCTAGAGACTATATCAGCATCTTTGGTTTTAAAAAACCGGATGGACTTTTATTCCATGAGTTTTCACTATGGATTCAACTTTTCTCCATAAAATGTATTTACTTTTCTTTTTTTTACTTTTTAAATGTAATGGAAAAGAAAACCACACAGAAAACTTTGCTTGTATGCAGCAGAAGTTAGGAATGTTAATAGCATGATGGGAAACATTATATGGGTCACCTGGTCATATTCCTATTGGTGGAACAATACCATCCACTGCAAAAAGTCCCCCCCTATGTCACCGCAGGACAGCCCTGTGCCCATCTGAGCAGCCCCTCAGTTTCCACCCATCTCTGCCCCAGCCAGGGTGCCCAGCACTCAGGTGTGCTTTTGCTCAAGCATAGACCTTCAGGGGATGATGGAATTTACAGTAATTTAACTATCTCTTGCTGGCAAAGGATAAAGGTCAAGTCCAAACAGCCCATTAAGCATCTCAAGTGTTATTGTTATTATACGACACAGACACATAATCTCCTGCCCTTTTAAACATTTGGCAATCTATAATCTCTGACTGTGAGAATGCCAGTGGAGTCCAGAATCCGAGTAATGTGCTTGGTCTCTATTGTAAGGAAATACAGAATTGTATACAGTATAGAAGCATACTATGGATAATGCAATCAAAGGCACTGAGAAAATTAGAAGATCAAATGGCATTGGAAAAAGTATCAATACTAGCTAAGCAACAAAACTTTCCCAAATGCATAACAGATGGAGTTAGAGTTATGGCTCAAGAAACTGTAACTCAAGAATTCTGTAGAAAAAACCCCATGTTATTAATGAAATTTGAAAATTTAAAATCATTTTAATGCAATTTATTGTCATCTCAGTTAAACAGCATGTGAATCCCTTATTCAGAACAAAGCATTTTGCAATTAAGAATTTTGCTTACTGTACTTTGGAAGTCTTTAAAAAGTGGGTTAAATTATATTTACTCCTTACATATATAGTTTTACTGTTAATTTGACCTTGATTTCAGTATATTTACTTTGCTTCTGATATATGCAAAATTAAATTAAAAGTGCTTTAATTCTGAAGCAGTGTCCACACAGGATTAAAGGCAGTTTTACTAATACACTTCAAAGTCACACCTGTAGGTGGTTCAGATCATTTTCCTGAATGCTTCTACATAATCAAGGCTGGTGTGACATGCTAATAGGGGAGACTGGTGTAGTCTTGGATAATGAGAGTCAGGAAGAGAGCTATAAATATTTCTACAGAAGTTATTACTCAGTTTTGATTATGAATTAGTTTTCTAATAAAGTATGCAGGAGTCGGTGGCATTTGCCTAAATTTGCCTAGAGTATTTGCCATTCCAATTAATTTTCTTTAGCATGAAAAAAAAGTTCCCATGCACAGGCTAATGATGCAAGATGGAGCTGTGTTTTTCTTTCTATGGTTAGACCAAGTTGCTGAAATCTTGACCTCATTGACCTCATTGATAAAGTTTTCCCTGACTTTAGCAGAGGTGTCTTTTAATTCAAAAAACTTCATACAGAAGGGAGAGGAAAAAACCTGCATATGTGCAGTGTAGATATATCAATGTAATCTAAAGAGGTATTTTATCAGATTAGTTCTTGGTTTCTTTCCTATGCCTTTGAGATCAGTATTAAAAAAGAGATTTTGTTATCCAGTTAAATTTCACAAGAGAAAGACTCACTTCAGTTGGTTCAAAACCTAGTTAAATGAGTGATTTTTTTTCATCTCTTTTTCCTCTTGATCATAGCAGTACCTAACCCGAAAGGAGACCTTGGGTTAGCCCCATTTCTTCTGACAGAAACTTATCTAAAATGTTCCTGAACAAATATTTGAAATTAGGGGCATAAAAAATCTAGTGGATGTTGGAGTAGGGTCTTAAATTCTGTTTTGGTATTATTTATCCAATTGTGTAGATGATTTAAATTTAGAAAACCTGTATAACAGTTTACATGGCTGAGTCTTTTCAGTTTCCGCAGAATCATAGAATCATTAAGGTTTTCTTGTCTCTAATCTTCAATGACAATATTTTTTTCAGCATTTAGCTATTCCAAAAGCAGAACTCAGGAACAAAGTGCTTCCAAAATCATCAAGTTTTCACCAATCACTTGCTGCTTTTTGCTGTTCTCAAGGCACTAGCATGTAAAGCCAGTGTGGATCCCCAAGGACACTGGCAGCTTGCTGCTTTACAATTTCCTTCACGTATCCCCAGTGAGATGTAAATCTACAATAATCTAGATTTTCCACCTTTTTTTACAGCACCTAAAATTTTAGATCCAAATAAATTTTTCCCCAGGTGTTCACTAACAACATGCTCAGTTTTACTTAATAGAAAGGTCTACTGTAAAGCAGATACAGGTGAAAGAGTTACTTTCTGAAAGCTTACATTGCTTTTTGTGTGTTATGCTTAGTGTAGGCCAGGTAACAGAGACTATGTCCCTTATGTTTGGCAGTAAGGGAATAAAAAGCTTGCTTTAGCCACAAGGGGTTTATTCCAATACAGGAATTCAGTTTAGGTTAAAGCTGGAGAGATTTATACTGGCTGAGAATTTGCTTATGCTTTAAGAAGCTTACTTTTATTTAAAGAGTTCAGAGATTTTAGGAAAGGCTTCAGTTAGAAGAGTTTTTCTTCTGTAGATATTTTGCATACCAGTATTTATTTCTCATAAGAATTTCGTAACTTAAATTTGCATAGCTTTTATTCAGATTTAAAATAATGTAATTTTTTTTCATAGGTCTCCGTGCCTTTATTTCATCCACTGTTGATGAGTTTACATGTATTACAGTTATACTGTAAAATCACTAACTTCTTTGAAATTCCACTGTATCTTCCTCCTGACTTTAGTAGGCTCAATATATACTTTACATAAATCCTTTTGCTTTTAATACCATGATAGTTTACTATAAAATATAGCTGTCCATTTGGTCAGGAATTTTTATCTATTACAAACAACAAAAAGAAAAAAAAATCAGTTACTTGGAACCAAGAAATTCATATGCTTCAGGAAAGGTGAAGATTGGTATCAAAATGAATAAACTTACATTTCCTATGAAGGAAAATGTTTAGATTTAGAAATGGCATTGCCTGCTGTGTCTTGTATTGTGTCTGTTGTGCTGTTGTATCTCTGTACATATACCATACTGTAATCTCATCATTCTGCTTCTGCAAAACTGTTTTTAAAACTTCATATTTGATTTGGCAATTCCACATTTACCCTGATGTTCATCTTGAAGGTAAGCAGTCATTATGTGTGTGTGCAAAGTCAGTCATCCTGCATTTTGCTTAAGAAATACCTAGTAAGTAAAGTTTCCTTTGAATTTCAAAGCAAATAACATCTGGTTTAGCCATCCTGTGCAAGGTTTCTGGATGAGTTCAGCAGCACAGGGGTCTGCAGTTGATCAGTTTGCCACTGCCTTCAAAGGCAGTTATTGAACTGTTTCAGATGACACATGATAGCTAAGCCACCAAATTAATCTATTTGTACATGATAAATTTTAATGGTCCTCTTTTGTTTTCTTTGCAAAGAAAGGCTTGGCATCCTGATGTAGTATTGCACCACATCTTTTTTGTGTTCACTGATGAAAACCCATCAGTGAGGTAATTTCAGAGAGAAGGCAGCACATCCCATTAACCTGTGCTGGGATCTGGATACCTGGTGTTCTGCTAAATCCTAGTTTGCCATCCAGAAAGCCTGCTTTCATCACAGTTTAAACTAAACAGCAAGCTCCCTAAGTACAGGGTCTGCAAGTTCCCTGCTCTGCAGCATCCCTGGGTTTTGCAGCGCCTGGGAGATGGGAAGATGGCACTTACCTTACCTCCTCATCAGCCCAGGGTTAAGAAGAAAACAATCTCATTTTTGTGAAGCCCCTTCAAAGAGCCTTTGGTTGCCTGGCCCTCACTAAGTCTTTTCAGTCTGCACAGATGCAGCAAGGGTGATGCCCTCTGATGGGTGACTAAGCATGGAGACCAAACAGTGGCACATCAATTCCCAGATTTTTCAGTGACCAATGTGCCCATTTTAACCCACTACAAGTATTCCTCGTGAGGAGAGTTCCACAAAAGGCAGGACCTGAGCCCACAAAAATGAGGAATTCCTTTCATGATGTTTCTATAAACATCTGGTTTCTGCCGAGCAGAGGTCATGTGCCTCTTCACCACCACTGCAAGAAAGAACGAGAGTTTTTTAGGTGGCATGTACTTGAAAGTATAAAATATTACATATTTTTCTTTAATTACTTGATCCTTGTATTCTTCAGAGATCTGGAGGTATGATTTTACTGTGTAATTTTTGAAGACTTGGCCATTACAATATCTCTGACAGTAAGCGTAACAACAACTAGGCAAAAAATAATGAAAGTTCTTAACCTAATTACATAAGAGTCCAAAGAAATTCTTCAGGTCATATGTATATGCAGATTTTCTCCATTAAACAAGCCTGGAGGGAAATGCCTGAGTAAAGATGTCAATTACACTAGCATAAGGATCAATCGATTTACTCAATAAAAATACCCATCCTAGTGCTGACCCCCTTCTATGAAAAATGCCACTGGCTTTTCTCCTGAGGGTCTGTGGAAAAATTAATGTAACATTAATAAAACCTGTTTTTTTTTTCTTTCAGTACTATCCCAAGCAGGGGTTTTAATGCATATGAGTTAGGGAATAGCTTACAGAAACCTCATGCCCAAAAGAGATTTGGGGTTTTTTGTTTGTTTATGGGGGGTTTTAATTGCTTTCTGAAAGCAGGAGAAGTTAATAATGTTGCATAATCTTAGATGAGAAGCACCATGTCTAAATTGTACAAACACAGCTGGAGGGTGATTTAGATGGTGACTGCTCCTTTTCCACCCAGATTGGCGGGACAGCTGCATTTCCCACGGGTAATTCCTAGGTGTGCTTACTAGGAAGATGCAGATTATGAGCAATTGCACTCCAGAAATCCAGCATAGCCTAGATGAATATGGGTTCCTTGTCGTTCCACAGCCCACATTTTTGTATGGAGGAGTTCGTCCCTATTCCTGTAGAATTACATCTTTCCAGGTACACTGGCTTTTCTCTGCAGAGACATTGCTCACAAAGTTAGATCAGCAGTAGAAAATATCTTGATTGCAAAGTAAATGGTCATTTTTACCAGTTTATCTGGTAAATACCAGTGATTTGCCAGTAAATTTGCTTACCTTGACCAAGTGACACGTGGCAGGGTAGTCCAGTGCAGTGGTTAACAGCACAAGTACCACCTGCAGCACCAGCGGTAGTACTAGGGGAAGACAATTCAGTTTCACTTCCTAACCCAACTCTGCAAATGCAGGATAATGAAGGAGGTCCATGGTGGCAGTGATCTGTAATTTCAGCCACCGAATGAACAAAACTACCGTCCATCTAAAAGAAAAGAAGTTGCATATTCTATTTAATGGAACATTTATTAGTTTTTTTATGCATTTGTCAAAATGACAGTGCGATATTGTGCTATAAATCTGTATGCTGTTAAGTTTAAAATAATCTGTAAGAAATTTGTCATGCTTATTACTATCATCCTTTTTGTTATCTGGTATTTTGTATTTCCCACCTGTGAATAATCAATATATCTATGAGTAAGCAATGTTATAAAATGCATAAATATTCAAAGAAAATAGTTTTGTGCTGTCTTACAGTAATATTTGTCTCCTAGAAAATGCAGTTTTTTAACTTTGACATGGAAGAATGATTTTCAGTGCCTGAAAAAATGCAGTTTCTAACAGAACGAAGATGTTCTTCATCACAGAAAAACACTGGTATTCAAAACTTTCTTGCTGACTCCCTCAGCCACTTCTCAGGAGACATTTCACTGTAAGCTATCGTACAGAAATCTAAAGCTCATGACTTAGCCCTGCCAGTGCCTATGCTGGTATTACCAGGCTGCTGCAACACAGCATTTGAGTCCTTTAGGGGGGTTTGCAAGTTGTGGCTTGAAGATATTACATTGTGGATGAAAACTGAATTGAAGCTTAGTGAGCTCTTATCGAACTGGCATTGCTGAAAAGATTGTGGCTGATACGAGTTTAACCTATGACACAGTAAAACAAAAGAAGTAAGTGTGTTAGTAAGGTTATGACATGACCTGTGGAAAGCAAAAAAAGTGAAAACATAAATTTTATATTCAGTCCAAAATTGCTGTGTATGGCATAAAATGTCATATCCAAAGTGGTCAGCTTTACTCAGTGTGCTAAAAATTTTGTTATATCCAAGTGCTGTGTAACAGAGCAAGGTGGAAATGTTAACATTGTAGATCCTAGAGCTTTGTGTGGCCCCATTTTTTCTTAAATGTTGATCCATGTGTGGAATGGCACAGGATTACAGGGGAAAAAAAACCCCACACAGATGAGCCATTCTTCTGTATATATTTTTCTGTAGAATCACTCAATTAGTAAAAATATTTTTTTCCTGGTGATACGAGTTACTTCATTAGTATTCTTATTTGTTTATTTGTTTATTTGGTTTTTCATCCTTGTAAATACTAGAAGGACAGAGAATCTGGCTTTTTTAGAGGTCTGCAGAACTATATATGTAAAGCAGAGCTCCTGACCTCCAAGATTTTGCAGTGGACCTGAGGTGCTCATTCCAGAGTTTTGCACCAGATACGCCTTCCTTGCACTTCAGTTTCCACAGAAAGCACCCAATCCTGCAGTCTGTCAGACAGTCACAGCACAGCCCAGGAGCATTCCCCACATTGTACCCCTTAGCATGGGTGCACATGGAGACACAGCCTTCCAGAGGCAAAGCACAAGTGCAAGACAAGTGAGAAGAGTTAAAAAGAAGCTGAAAAAAAATGGGTAATTGAAACCAAGGCTAGAGAAAAGCAGTGCAATCAGATCCTCAGTATTATATAGCACCTCATTCTGCTTCCTTACAAAGCTGGAACAAGAAAGAGATCTAAATCTAATCAAACCTAGAAGAATGCTTGCCTTAGTCCTGGGAAGAAAGCAAATCAAATAAACAAACATCAGAGATTGAAAATTTCAGATGAAAAAACCAAAATAAAAAGTGTTTATTTATTTGTTATCACTGCAGTAATTTATCTCCAGTTTAAATTTCGGTTTTGTTATGTGACTCTTACCAAACCTCAGTTCATTCACTTGCAAAACTGGTATGCTACTTACCTAGCAGAAGCCTTCCAAATATGAATAGATGTCTTACATTCTTTACTCGGCTCAATGTTGCAGAAGTGCTTTTTGAGATTCCTGAGTTACAGGCACAGGAGAACCATAAAGTATTGTCACTATCACTCTGAGCTTTGTATTAGGGACCTGACATAATGAAAATAATGACAGTGACCCACTTTAATCAAATTCTGTATTTCTTCTGAAAACTTGCTGGGTTTATCCATAAATGTGAGCACAAGGGAGGACTGTTTTAGCATATTTAGGGAAGGAAAAAAGTGTTATCAGAGGTAGATACTATTTTTTTTAATCCATGTTTAGACATCTAAAGGAGATGGAATTAAAAGCTGCTGAACAATTCCAGATGTCACCATCTTGAAGGAGCACTGGGAATACTTCTGTCCCTCAGCACCAGGAAAGAACTGGTCTGATTCTTAACTATGGATTCAAGTAATCCCAGATATTCAGTTTTGAAGATGCTGTCTGAAACCTCTGGATATCTGAAATACCCAAATCCTCTATTAGTAGCAGTTAGCCTTTTCTATACCTTGGAAGATCTATGGGACAGCTTTCAGTAAATAGTAGTAAAACCACATTTTCTTTTTTTCTGTGTGGAGAAATAACTCCCCGAATTTCATTCTTTTAGTTCAACTGTAGGCAACGCTCTGGCAGAAATACTGACTGCCAATATAAAAATGTTGAGCTGCAGTCAGCAGACTCATCACACTGTAAATATTGTAGCTTGTGGAAAGAAATGCAGTGTGGGAGTAACCTTTTACTCCCTTCTGCATACTTGTGGGGGCTTTCTGCCCTTTTGCAGAGTTGTAAGTGATTGAACGTAAAGCAGAGCACTACCGGAGGCTGTGGAGCACTGCTGGAAGCAGAGCAGAGCAGGTGACTCCCTTTGCCTTCCTGCCAAATAGCTTAAAGGGTACCTTTAGCCCCAGCGCGTGGGGTGGGCATTAAATGAGGTCTCTGTTTGCACTGCCCAGGATATGGCTGAGTGAGGATGCTCAGTGATTAATGATGCACAAGGAAGGATTTTCTGCCCTGAAGAGACCCCATACCACCCTTTAAACCCCAGCTGAGACAGCCTGGGCTAGGGCACACATCCATGCTGGGTCAGACAGAGGCGCTCAACTCAGCTTTCAGAAAATCATGCGCACGGGAGGCATCCAGCTAGTGCAAACATCCGAACAGGCACTCCCTGAGATTTATATACCAATAAACAGAAAATACTCTCCTGCCTCACAGGTATGTCTGAGATTTGGTCCTTCCCTTCAAGGCTTAATAGTCTATGAAGAATAAAAGAGCCAGTGAAGTGCTTACTACACTCTATTGCCTGAGAGCTGGTGAGTGAAGAGGATGACACCACCTAAGTGAGCCCATTGTACCTCCATTTACAGACTTAATTAACAGCAGTAATAATACATCACACACATTCATTTCCTGCCTACTCAGTGAGGAATTAATATGCATTTGCTGTCGGTTAAAATACCACAGCAAGCCAAGCCAAGTGGATCACCAAATTATCCCAAACACCAGTACAATATTTCCTCCTTGTCCTGTCAGATCCCCTTGGGGTTAGCCTTTCCATTTTTGTGGGATTTGTTGGTAGAGCTTAATATCATTTCCCAAACTACAAAAAGGAGGAAAAAAGTATCAAGTCTTTTGTCTGTATAATTTGTTAATATAACTGTGTTAAGTCATCAAAACAGCACTCTTAGCCATCATTACCAGAGCAGTGCTTTCTAGGCTCAGATTTAGCATTTTTTAGGTAACTGAGAAAGAACAGCAGCTTTGGTCATCCTGGCATTTCTGCTGCTCCATATCGGGTGTTCCTGCAGGAACAGACATCCATCCTTTTGCAGTGCCAGCCAACTGAGCCATTCTGGTGTCTTTGAACACATGCCAAGAGAGGATTGAAACTTCCAAAGTGAGTAAGTTTGATGACACAAACCAACAAGGCAGGTTACTTCTTTCCATGATGCTAGTAAAAGTTTCAGTGGAGGTATAGAAGTACTTTGTATTTGAATTTAATTAAATTGAATTTCATTAAAGCCTGAAACCCTACTTCAGTACAAAAGGCATGGTTACACACAGGAACTAAAGAAAATACAAGAGATTTTTTTTTTACCGAGTAAAATTTTTTTCTTGGGTTTTCTTTTTTCTGGTTGGTTTGTTGGTTTTGGTGGTGGTGGTGGTGGTTTTTGGTTTTGTTGGTTTTTTTCTTTTTAAAGGTCTGCACGATATCCTCCAGGGAAAACAAAAACAAGAAGTATATGAGTGTGTAGAACACTGAGTGTGGTTTTACAGCAGGAAGAGGAAGAGAAAAAAATACATTCAGAGTATGCTGATAATTAGTGCTGGACAGAAAAAAGCAGAACTTTAAAAAAAAACCCAAAATCCAATCTGGTTTTGCATTCCTGTTCTCTCAGAGCTTATGAAGTCCCCCCCTACCATTAAGAAATGTCCTTTTCCCTGAAGGACCAAAGAGACCTCTTCCAGTGGGGAGCGTTGGTCACAATACTCACATGAGCTGCAGGGCACTGGGGGGATGGCTCTAAGCAGTGTGACAAAGGCAGTGATGTCTTACCCATCCAAGGTGGTGGCTTGACCACTATCCCAGCTGAGTGGCTCTCTGCTCACAGGCAGCTCCATGAAGTTTGAATATTCAATGTCACTGAGCTGGACTCCAAACCTCACTGATCAGAACTCTCCTCCTGATCTGAAAGGAAGTACTAATCATCCCAGCCACTTAACAGGAAACTTCCCCACTCTCCTACCGTATATATACATATAAATGCTCTTGTGACTGGGCAGATACCTTTTATTCTTCTGAGAACAGTGATTGAAAAGGCAAACATCCCCACAACCTCTCCTATCCCACATCTCCAAGAAAGATTTCAGGAAACACAACAGCTTGTTCTCTTTGCAGTTTCAGGCATATTTCCACACAAACACTCGCTTAGACACACTTTATCAAGGTTTGTATTCTGTCTGTACATTTTTATTGCTGCACTATCACCATACTGCTTTGGTAAGTGTGCTAAGTGCCACCCCTACGATGGTGTTGCCAAACTGTGTTTTTCAAAATTAGCACTAAGTTATGCCCCGTAAGAAACACGGTGTGAAATCCCTCTGAAAAGACAGATATGTACAAGAGCAACAAAGGAGAGGAGTGCCACGGTTCATCCATGTAATAAATGATTGAGGGTTTAAGTCCTTTTTTGTTAGCTCATGTACCATCTCCCCCACTATTTCTAATATCTGCCATCCGAAGGATCAGGTGAAGAGACTTGGAGAATTCGGATATATAAGTATAAACTTTGAAGAAGAGTTCCTGTAGTTTCTGTATTAAACTTGAAAAGCATAGCTTGTACCATAGGCACAGAGATTCCCTTTCTACTGATAGTAATTTGTGCAATAACAGCAGTAGGGTCATTGCTTCCCATAGATTCATCTGGGGCCATTTTGGATAAACTTATTAAAGAAAAAACATGGGTTATTCCCCACCATCTTTAAAATAGGTGAGCTTTCTGTGGATGCATCAAAAATGATTTATTATTTTGAAATTATTCTGAAGCATGTTTCCCTTTTAGTGATCCTTCATTACAGAATATGGTAGCATCTAGAGACATTTTTCTGCAGCAAAGATTTGTGCAGCCACCAATGAAAAGCAGTTTTTCATCACAAAGGGCAGCTGCAGTGAGTCAGACCAAAGGTCTGTTCCTCCTCTGGCTGACAACCACTGGTAGCTGTTCCTCAGGGAAAAATGTTACAATATAGAGCAGTGTTTCTCCAAGTACACCTTCCCTGTAGCTTCCACCAATCTCCGACATAGTGGAACTATGAAAAGCACAGCCCTTCATATCCTGCAGCAATACATGTTTGCATTTCCATTTTCCAGTGCAACAAAAAAGTGTTTCTTCTTTTTTAATTCAAAACTTTGCCTAATGATTTGAGTGGATGCTCCCTAACTCTTGCGGTTTTAAAGATTTTCTTCAAATCTGGCATCACTCTTGCTTCTTTTGAGATGATGAGCCATAATCCTGTCATATGCTTTGCCTTCCATTCTTGCTTTCTATGGCATCACCATGACAGTGTCAGACATTGTCAGAGACACACATCATCTCCTGTACCAGGTTCTGTTTCACTGTATAAGGTGGGGAAAAAAAGAGCATGCAGTATTCAAGATGCAGTTACACCATGAATTTCTGTAATGCTATAATATTTTTGAGTTTGTTCTCTGGTTGTTTCCTAGCAAACTCTTAATTTTTAATTTCTGCCTGATATTTCATTACCATTATCTGCAGAGACTCCTGGGGCTGTGTTACCTCCTTTTACTGCCTGACCTTTGGTGTGTCTGTGCTGAGAAGTGGATCAAGGAACTTGCCTACCTAAAGAACAATAGGAGAACAACTCGTGTTGGCTCACTGGTGTAAGCACCCTCCAGCATCATCATATGCGATCAGCCATTTCCTTGGGTCAGCTTTGCCTGCCTGCATTCAGGGATGCAAAGAGGCTACTAGACTCCTACTAAAGCAAGAGAGGTATGATGTCTAGAGGAAAACATGTAGAATTGAAAAAAATCCCAGAAATATCTTCCTGAATATTGGAAATATGGAAACATTAGAACTATCTTTAGTAGCTACATGCTTACCAAAACCACACTTATCTTAAGTTCTTCAGACGTGATGTATATCTTGTAGATATGAAAATAACTGATAGATATTAGGTAGATCAAAAAAAACCTTTATAAAACTTTGTATTGGGTTTGCATGGCCAGGTATTGGTAGTACAGGGGCTACAGCAGGGGCTTCTGTGAGAAGCTGCCAGAACCTTCCTCCATGTCCAGCAGAGCCAATGCCAGACAGCTCCAGGATGGATGTGCTGGGCCAATCAGAAATGGTGGTAACACCTATGGGATGACACAATTAAGAAGGGAAAGGCTCTTGCACAGCTGTAATTGCAGCCAGAGAGGAGCGGGCTGAGAACACTTGAGAGGAACAACTGCAGACACCAAGGTCAGTGCAGAAGGAGGGGCAGGAGGTGCTACAGGCACAGAAGCTGGGATTCCCCGGCAGCCCATGGAGGACCCCAGGAATGCAGAGATCCACCTGCAGCCCACGGAGGAGACCCAGCCAGAGCAGGTGGATGCCTGAGAGGAGGCTGTGACCCCGAGGGAGGCCTGGGCTGGAGCAGGCTCTTGGCAGGGACCTGCAGACCTGTGGAGAGAGGAGCCCACGTGGGAACAGGTTTGCTGGTGGGACTTGTGACCCCATGGGGGACCCACAGTGGGACAGGCTGTGCCTGAGGGACTGCACCCCGTGGCAGAGTGACGCACTCTGCAGCAGTTCGGGGAGGACTAGTGCCTGTGGGATGGACTCAAGCTGGAGAAGTTCATAGAGAACTGTCTCCCGTGGGAGGGACCCCAGGCTGGAGCAGGGGAAGGACTCCTCTCCCTGAGCAGGAGCAGAAACAACCTGTGATGACCATAACCCCCATTCCCATCTCCCTGTGCCACTGGGGGAGGAGGTAGAGCTGGGAAGGAGGAGTGGGGGGGAAGGTGTTTTTAATATCTTATTTTACTTCTCATTATCCTGCTCTGATTTGTTTAGTAATAAATTCAATTAATATCCCCAGTTCGAGTCTGTTTTGCCTATGAGTGATCTCTCTCTGTCCTAAATCAACTCATGAACTCTTTGCTGCTTTTTCTCTCTCCCCTTTCCAGCAGCAGAAGGGAGAATGGCTTTGGTGGGTGCCTGGCATCCACCCAGGGTCAACCTACTGTAAACTTTAAAAAATAAGCTCATTTTTGTTTTGGGTTATGCAAATACATTTCGTGTTGCAGTCATAGCTATAAGGAACGTAAAGTTACTTACATATATACCTAATTGTTAATATTTGTCTGCAATAATAAGAAAATAACAGGAACAGTTAGAACAAGGCATGGCTGTTGACTCACTAGCAAAAAGGAAGACATGATTGTATATGTAAATAGGGTGCAATGCAATAGAGGGGGGAAACTGTATTTCTATAAAAGAAGCAAGGAAAAAGAATATGCACATATTTTATAGTCTCATTTATACATTCATTATATGGTAAATAAAACTCAAAAATCATTCTCACTTTTCAGTGACGAAAGTTTTATTTCAATCTTTCTTGAATAGTGAGGAGAAGTTCCCAAACTGAATTTTTGCCTTAAAAAAAGGGATACGGAAGAGCTCTTTATATGTAAGATGTTGCAGGGCAAATGTGAAGCAGAAATTGAAATTCATATTTTCAGTATATTCAGTATGTATTTGGGCTAACTCTATAAAAGTAACTGCAGGTCTGCCAAAACATGAGAGAGAGAGAGAGAGAGGAGGTCAAACTAAAATATCCTGGCAGGACCAATGGACATAGGCCTGTTTGGCATCATGTGTACTCAGATCTGTGAGCTGGGGGTGTGTGTTCAAGGGCAGGATCTGTTTCTCTGCAAGAAACCCTGCACACTGAACTTCTCCAGGAGCTCCACAAAGGGCTGGTAGTGGCAGCTTTCCCTTGCTCCACCCAAGATTTCACAGCAATGCAAAACTTGGCCACCCTGATGCTGCTGGAAGACCTCAGATTGCCTGCCCTCAGGGCTCCTCAGTGCTTGGAAAGTTTCTGAAATAGCTATTCCAGAACATTATTTGGGTGTACGTCTTCTCTGGATGCTCCTATTTCAGAGCAGGAATGCTTTTTTGGTCTGACTCTAATCCTTATTCAGAGCTAATTCAGAAACCAGATGGCTGCATAGAAAATAGGTATTAAAAAATTTATTCTGGAATAATAGTCACAGCTCTCAGTTCTGCATCAGATACAGTGATTGGGGAATGCCTCTTCCAGTGTATTTCCACATGGAGGTGAGCTCTGAGTGTTCTACCACCTGTGTTTCCTCCAATCAGATAAAGAGAAATACATATGCCACAGTCCTGAGAAATAAATGAAAACCCTTTGAAATGAAATGCTGCTCTAAACTGAAGTTATTTTGATAATAGATCAATCAAAGGTATCACGCTTTACTTTTGGTGCCTGAAGAGTTGAATACTGAGCTGTAGTTTCTGTTGCATCACTGAGTTACTCATTGTCTTAAACTTAACTAAAGATGATTCATGGGCAATTAAAAAATGGCAAGGAAGAGAAATGCCACCCTGGTGTGATCCAGCAGGTTTGTCAGGTGGAGAAACTCAGGCAGCAGGTAGGTGTTGTCTCAAACCCAGCCTCACCAGCAAGGTAGCATGGATGCAACCAGTTTAAACCACACTGCACAGCTCTTGTCCCGATGCCTGGGAACAATGTACCGATTTCTGTAACAGTCTCCAAGCAGTGCAAAGCAGATGGAGTCAGCTCTGCACCTTTGTGCCTGAAGGACACTGCCCAGGAGGCCCTTTATAGCCTTTGTTTACCATGTTTGCCCCATGCAGCTCCACAGTGAGATGCCAACTGGAACAGAAATGCTGCTGGACTGAAGGAGTCAACCAGTTTTTTGCTGTATATCTTACAGTAAAAACCACTATCAATTTAATACCTTTTCTAATAACAAAACCGTTTTAGATTGGATATTAGGAGAAACTTCTTCACTGAAAGGGTAGTCAAGCATTGGAATGGGCTTCCTAGGGAAGTAGTGGAGTCACCATCCCTGGAAGTGTTCAAAAAACATGTAGATGCGGTGCTTAGGGACGTGTTTTTGTGGTGGACTTGGCAGTATAAGGTTAGCAGTTGGACTCAATGACCTTAGAGGTCTTTCCCCACCTTAATCATTCTATGATTCCAGGTGTCAAAAAGCATGGAAGGAAAGGCACTGGTGCTGTGAACTTGGGCAGCTACACTTCCTCCAGTCAGCAGTCTCTTGAAGGAAAAGTGAGATCAAGAGCTGAGCTGAGGTGGTCTGAAGTGCTCTCTAGAAGAGACTTTCCCTCCACTGCCCTCACAGGGAGACAGCACTGGCTCTCAGATAGATGCTCTTACAGCATGTGATGTTAGCAACTCCATGAACACTTAGGTCTGTAGTGAAATGATAGCATAGAGCAACAACGGGAAGGTTGAGCTTTCTCTAAATCTGAGCTCAAGACAAAAAAGGCAACATCTACACCTGTCAAAAGACAGATTTCAGGCTGTTGGGACTCTCACAGTTACTGCTAGAAGGCCAAAAAGTAATAAATAACCACAGAGTCAGTCCATTAATTTCTTTACCAGGGCTGGCCAAAAATAGGCCACTGCTATTTGTAGCAGAGAAATGCTGGATGGGTACAGAGGAATAAATTGTTGTTATGAATTATGATTTAATGGGCATTGAAAATGCTAAATTATAGATATTAAGTAATTATGCAAATTATATTCCTTCATCTAATCATTTATTTAGAGGAAGCACTTATATAGTATTTTTACAGAGTGACTGCAGTGGCAGAAACATTCCTATTGATGTACAACCTGAAGCATTAGAAGTAAACAAACTTCTGTTATGAATGGTATTGTCTTCAGGAACCTCAAAGCTTTTCATAATGTTAAATAATGTCTTAAGGTGGTCCTCAGAAATACAGAGATGGGCAATCTGAGGCACAAAACTGGCAAGGCTTCGAAGTAAGATCCAGGGTTTTCCTCTTCTTAAGTTTCATGTACCAGTTTCACTGCAGATGGCAATGCTTGGCTTAACGTGTTCCCATGCCTATCACCCAGGCCTAGGCTATCCAGTGCCCCTGGCCTGGCTATGCTCCTCAGGTACATCTGCATGAATTCTCATTGGACTACTTCCACATAGATGATGATCCCATTTTTTTTTTTTAAATAAGAGCTTTAAATAGTATTTTTAAAATTGTTTTACTTTTGCAGTGTTCTTCATTTTAATTTCTTTTTTTTAAATTACACAGTTGCCTTGGCAGGAATACATGGTGGTGGGAGCAAGTGGCAGCAGAGCTGGGGATGATGTCAGCCCCCAGGTGGGGCAGGGGATCTGTGCTCTCCACCCGAGAGACTCATCGAGCCTCCCCCTTAGCCTGTGAAGATGGCAGTTCTCCTCTTCATGCACTGCTGAAGCATGTTTTGCAGGAGGTTGGGTGAAATCCAGCAAATATATCTTTGTTTTTCAAGCTGGTCACATACAATTCTCTCTGGGGTTTATGGTTATGCTGGCTGCTCTCTCCTCAGACTAAATGAGCAAACAATTAAGTGTCCCACTGCTCAGCCAGACCTAAAGCAATGGTAGTGACTGCCAAGGACTAGATTGACTATAAACACTAACACTGGGAATTAATTAATTCAGGGTTTATATGTGTGTGTGTGACTTATAGAACAGGCAGAATTTCAGCAGAAAGCCATGCAGACAGGAAAAGTCATATTTGTAAGTCAACCGGAAAAAGAAAGAAAAGCAGAAAACCACTTTTTGGACAGAATGCTAGCTGAAGGCTAGGGCTGAAATATGAAAAGGGAAATTGGCTCTGTATGATTTTCGTGCTTAGGATAACATTATTTGCCAATAAACATAGTCATATCCAAGAAATAGCTGACTGTCATCATTTTCTCCTATGGAGTAGGGTGCACAGATCACTGCACACAAGGCAAATTCTTGTGATGAAAAGAATGAAAATATGAGATCTGATCTGATGCATTTGAGGCCTCTACTTGGGTAGTTAAAAGCTGCCCATTAACTTGAAATCAGAAAACTTTGTTATCCAAACTATGAGTTCTGCTGGAACTGCCTGTAGCCTTGCCAAAGCCTGGCGTGGTGACACAACCCTCAATGCAGCCCAGGCCAAGGCACGGACTCACTCATCACGTGTCCAGCAGAAACTCTCAAACTCTTCTTTTGCTGGGAGATGCAGCGTAAGAATCTGTGGCTGCTACATGGGATTTCTAGGTGTATTTCTTGCTTGTTGAAATGAAACCATAGTTCATACCAAAAGCTTTCACCTAGAAACTGGGATGAGACAATTTGAAAATAGGATGAGTTCACTGTCTAACCACATATCCTGCCAACACCTGTGAGGGACTAGCCATGCATTAGCCATGTAGAAGTTAATGGGAATGGACGTGTAGGTAACACAGGACTTTGCCAACTGTAAGGGACAGGAGCACCCCCCACAACCTGAAGGACAAGTGAAGAACCATCTGCACAGATCTTATCTCATCACCAGAAGGAATGATACCCAAGTCTTGGCTTTTTTGATCCATTTAAAATCTTAAATGTGGTAAATAAGCAGTAAATCATATAGTAATCCCTGGAACAAGTACTGCCATGCAGAGGCTTTCCTTTTCTCTTTCATATTCCCAAATCTAAATACTTTTCTAATTTTCCTCCCTTCTTTTTCCCAATTCCAGCTCCGTTTCCTCTCTATCATTCTCATTCCTGCTTAAAACTTTCTGCTTCTTTGCACTTTTCCTTTCAACAAAGGGGAAAGAAAACATGTGGTCCTTCATTTTACTGCCCTTTTGTAACACAATCAGAAGGAGAAAATACAGCAGAGAAGGGAAGAGAAGCACATTTACATTTCTGCTAACTACTGTTGTTGGTGACATTTATATTTGTTTGATTTACACACATTCTAATTAATACAAATAGTAAAGGGGAGAGCTCAGCGGTGAAGCTACCAAAGTTTACAAGTTGCTTTCACATGTTTATTGCTTTGCTAAACCCCAGATCTCTAATCAGCTTAACAGATTATTCCCTGCATTCATAATGCTCCACTGACAATGAAATGTAAACAATCTGCTGCAATGGGAGAGGTAAGATCTATAGAGAAGATCTCAGTGTTAACTTACGTCTCTGTTCCTGGTGTCAGGGAAAAAAAAAAGCAGTAATACAAGCCTCAAGTGAGTAGTTTTACTGCAAGTGAAAACAGTGTCACTGATCAAAAATTGTATGAGTATATATCCAAGGAACATGTTGTCCCACAGTAATTAATTGTTGAATACAGTAGCCAGCAGTATAAATCACTCAAGTGAATGGAAACAATTTCTCCAAAAAGAAAAAAAAGAGAGAACGTGTAAAGTTAGCCACAAAAAACCTGCCCAAAACAAAACACTGTAGTTTGAGGAAAAATAAATATTAAAGCATTAAAAAGTATAAAAATATATTAGCATAAGGAATAGGAGTCCAGAAGAGCTCTCTTACTGCCCCTTGTCATGGCCTGGGAGCTGTAAGGGAGGTACACCCACATCATAAGAAAGAAGGAACTTCACTACATGACACTTCCTTTCTGTGATTAGAAATGGGGATTCTTTTTCTTTTTACTCCAAGAAAGATGGGATTCAGAAAAGCTGGCTATTTTTGTAGCTTTTAATCTAAATTACATTTTTTTTCCCTATCTGCTAGTCACGACAAGCTCACAGTATTTTTGTGTCTCTGCACAAGACACTGGATCTTCAGAGAATGCTGAGCACCACAGGGAAGGCAATCCTACTTTCACCTGGACAGTGTGCAGGTTAAAGGTAGATCTTACCTCAAATTACATCCCATAGTCCTGCGAGTGGGCCCCACTATGAGCTGGTTTTGGGTAGCATTCACCCACAAATACTTGATTTTCTAGCCTAGAGCTGACATCTCTTCAGTCAGCATCTGTAGGAATCAAACCAAACCTGTCAGACTGCAGGGCTTCCAAGCAAATGAGCCCACACGAGTTGGCCAGGCTGCACCAACATGTGCTCTGCTGTGTATTCAACTAAACATGCAAAAAGAACAAGTGCATTTTGTCAGTTCCTTGCAAGTCATTAGGCTTGTCTCTGCCGGTACCAGCTCATACCACAATCACAAATTTTCAAGTAAGTAGCCACTCCCCAATAACTTCCAGCTGTTAAAAATGGGTATCAGAAGGATAGGATCATCTATTCCAAGTTCTTGAGCCCTGAGCAACAAGTTTAATTTGTTACACATCACATTAGATTGCAAGGCAGTCCAGGTTGCTATAGGGAATTCCATAACAGGAAGAATTTATATGTACTCAAATAAAAACATCTTTAGTCTAATGTGCAGCCAATGAAGGCAAAGCCTATTCATAGTCTCCTGATAGTAGTTAAAAAACCCATCACTTTACAGACAGAAATATATAGCCCACTTTCTCATCACCACCCATCAACAGCAATGACAGCCTGACTGACAGACAATTTCAGTGTTCTCCTAAGCCCTCCATCCTCAAACCAATATTTCACAGGTTCGGCATATCTGTTGCAGCAGGAAATATCCAGTTTATTCAAGGGCATTTGCAATGTTGACGATTTTTTTCAATAAATGGTCCCAGCATGGGATGTTTTACAGCAGCTTTCCCATCATATAGGAGCAGTAGCTGAACCCTGTGGCTTTTCACTGACCTTTTTCCCCAGAGGCATGTGAGCAATCAGGGAGATGCAGCCCAGCTGATTTCTACAGCTCCTTGTCAGAGGAGGTGACAGTGGTTAACACAGCTCTTCTAGGTGTCTAACCTAACCTGTGATTAGATTCAATTGATCTAATGGGATTGGTAAGATTAGATGAGATTAGATCACACCTGCACTCTCAAGGAACTGTGCTGCCAGAGGAGAGCCAGAGTCTTCATCTGGATCTGATGATCTGCAGAGTGCTGGCTCAGGGAAGCACTCCTAAAGGAATCTTACCCAAAAAGACATTTATTGCAAGGTGGGAATTGTGACTTAGTGCTCCAACTGGAAGAGAATTTCAGTCTTGGCCACTCAGTGGAAGGTTTCATGTGTCAAATATCCTGTGTTATGTTCTGATCTTAGAATTTTCTTGGAGTGCATGCAGATATTTGTATATAGTTTTGTACTTGTATAGTTGCAGATATTTTCTGAAATTATCCTCCAGTGTGACACTTCTTTATGGAGTACAACTAAATAGCAGAGTGCAGGCCAAACCACTGGGCCGCATAGGAAGGCTTAAGCAGGAATTAATTTAGAGTACTATTTGGATCTAACCCCAAATGCAGGAGTTCAGGTATTTAGTTGCAGTGCAGCTGTTCACATCACTGTGCCAGAAGCAGAAAAGCATCGAGAAGGCTGGAAGAGCAAGGGCAGTATGGCCTCATGGGGTAGCACAAGGAAGAGAGGGGTGCATCGGGAAGTCATTTGTATAGTCCTTCTGTAATCAGAAAAATAAGAATTCATAATGATCACTCCTGCACTAAGTCACTTGTTCCTTCTTGGCTGCAAAAGTCAAGGAAAGGGACTCCTCATGCAGACAGTGTACATCCCTCCTCTTGTGTCTGCTTGCTGGGAACAAGGACAGCACAGAAGCAGCTCCCAATTCACATCCTGGCAACAGCAAGGCTTGCCTGAATACTTCAGCTCAAGGCAAACACAACAGGATGCTTTAAGGCAGCAAGATACAAGTGCTTCTCTTCAGAACAGACTGTGCTCTTGAGAGGTGGATTTCACCTCATCCTCAGGGGAACTAGTCCTGAATCACACCGATGTAGCTGAGCACATCACCACACCAGGGACTGACAAGCTACTTCCATTCAACTGCTTAACAGTAATTACCCAAATACACGTCTCTTACCAGTGGGAAACACAGGGTAGCTCCTGATGTGTTGCTGCTGTCTGCTGAGAGTTAGACAGTTTCATACTTCCCATGGAGGACCACTTTCCAGGTTATTTGTTGCTAGGTTGTAGCTAACACATATTTAGTTCAGAGGATATTGTGCCTACAGGTCCATAATCCTGAGAGCAGCGTCAAGCTCAAAGGCCTGAGAAAACAATAGGAATAGCTTATTCAATAATTAATTTTAATTAGTATTCCAAGATAAGTGGACAAAGGAAATAAACTACTAACAATCTTATCCTAAAGAATCAGGATAATTACATTTGCATTTGTTTGTATTTGTTTAGAAAACCTCTGCAGCTGTGTCAGGTGATCATGTTCTCTTGCATGAACTCATTAATTTAAGAAAAGCCATACCTTGGAATAATTTTTTACCAGATAGGTGTAGAAATTGCTGATGGACCCAGATGGTTCTGTGATGCATCTGTTTTCCTGCTGAAAGCAGGAATAACAGACAAGACAGCAAAGGTTCCTAGCTTCCTTTCCTGCTGGGCTGTGCCTGAAAGTTCCTTTTATTTCTTCCTCTCAAGTCTTACTCTAGTTCCTGTTTTGACTTCAGTTTGTCCAGGCTCTGTGTGCTGGTGTTTTTTCCTGTTTCCCTTTGGAAAGGAGCAGTTCACTGACTCTCTCCACAAGTGACAGCCCTGCCTGTGCGTTGGTGTTTGTGGGCTCTGAGGGTGCTTTCATTTCTGCCACACCAGCCCGTGAAATACTCTTGCTGTGTCTCACAACTATTTTAAGCATAGGAGAGCTGCAGCTCTAGCACATCTGGGGTGTTGGGCAGCTCCATTGCGTTTTTTGGGGTTTGCTTTTCTGTTTTTATTGGTAGCTCCAAATCCCCATCACATGGCATCTCACTTGCGTTTTTGGTGACAGTCTTAGCAAGAAACTAGGCTCGCATTTTAAGGTTTTATATATAGATATATAGATAAAAAACCAAGTAATTATCTGTTCATATAGGGATGCGTGTGCATGTGTATACGTTTTCCAGGAGCTGTATATCAGAGCTGTTGCTGATGTCCTGAGGTTCTGGATAAGTAGCGCATGGATAGTGCCCAGGAAGGGAATCCATAAACCCTTAGCCTTGGAGTGCTTGAGCTCATTGTCATTTAATTTTCTGGCTTAGCTCAGTGGCTCCATCCTCACAGTGCCCTGAGGAAGGATGTGTTATTTGTGAGGCCCTGAGTAAAATTAAATTGCAAGTTGCCCTCAGCTCTTCAGCTGCTTTTTACAGAAGTGCTATCAGGTGAAGAAGAGGCTCTATAAGGTGAAGCAACTGTGCTATAAGAAGCTCTGTAAGCTCTATAATTGTATATTACATTTATAAGATATACAGAAGTGCTGTAAGGTGAATTAACTGGCAAGGAAGTTGCACTTGAATGGATTTTGATTTCATGTTGGTCAGAAGTAAAAAATTCGACTGGTTTTATGACCCTAAATTCCGCCAACTGCATTGCTGGTTTTTGTAGTAGGAATTAAGTGTCCAAAATAAAAAGTTAACCTGAGGTGAACAGTATGAAACATAGTGAGTGTCCCTTGTCAAAGACTATTTCCAAAGCCGTAAACATAGGTGATTCATATTCCTCCAACATGATGAAGTGCACTTGAAGACCATGACATTGAAATAGAACACTTTGACAAAATCTGTTGGAAATCATTGAAAAAGGTTTGTTGTTTCGGTTGGTTTGTTGTTTTGTTTTTTTTAAACACAATAATACATAAAAATAAGGAAGTGAGCTTTTTTGCCTCAAAATGTAGAGCCTGTGGCTCTGCGTGTCCCAGAGCAAAGCCGGGGCTGTGCTGCCGGGCCTCTCTCCAAGCCAGGAGCCGTGTGGCCGCCGCGGCCGTGGCCAGGCCGGGGTGCGGGGCGGGCGCGCGGTCTGCGGGGCCCGGCTCTCGCCTGGGCCGGGCGGGATCAAAGCAGGGCTCGCGGGGATCCAAGTGTGTACAAACCGGAGGAGAGCTCCCTGCAGGAGGCAGCGAGGCGGCAGCGCGTACCCAGTGCGGCAAGGGGAGCAGGGCTGGAGCCCCTGTGCGCCCTCCTTGCCTCCACAGGCCGTGGGCCGGAGCGCCACAGGCGCGGCCGCTCTCCCCGAGTTCGGGCCCGGCTGTGAGGTGCTGGCTCGCTCTCCGCGTGCTTTCCGCTGGCACGGGGGCTGCTGGCGGGGCTGCAGGCCCGGCCGGAGGCAGGGGACAAGGGACGAGCACAAGCCGCTCCTGCCGCCGCCACGGCGGGATGTGGGAGCACACGGGGCCCCGGGAGCTGTCCCGTGTGGTGCTGCCGCCACCCCGGCCTGCAGGACGCGCAGGGGCTGCGCCTCAGCGGGGACGCATAAGTACGCACTGATAACAGCAATAATAACAACAGTCAATGCAGGTAAATAATTCCACGTTTATAAATCATATGATTTATAATATAAAACACATAAAATCATATATAATAGATACACCCATTTTTATATTAATTATATGAAGCATAAATGTATGTATATATTTTATCATGTAAATAATACATTTATATAACTACAGCTACATAATGACATAAACATACATAATGATAGCGTATATAATATACAGTATATATGCTATGTAAGTTTGTATAAGTAACATATATAGCATTTTTGTATCATATATATGTAATATAATAGACGTATATTTCTATATTTTATATATTTTATATGTATACATTTTACATAATAACATATGCATATAATATACAGTATATGCATTATATGCATTGTATGTACATAATACAATACTTGTATTGTTATTGTTAGACTTAATGTTAAATGTATACATAAACCCCTCAGCTGAAATATGAGTGGATCCGTCAGGTTTGGCTTGTGCCTTTGCAGTGCCGGGCAGTTTTGTTACTGTCCGGAAAGCCTGCAGGAGTGACTCCTGAAGAGGAGGCACAAGGAGAACAGAGGTGCCCTAATGTGCCTTCTTATAAACTTTAAAATGAGAATTAACACTGTGGTGTCCAGCTCTTGTTTCTCTTCATTTTAGTACTGGTTTTCCATCAATTGCATTTTCACCCTAAATATATAGGTGGCAATGGCAGCGTTACGTAGCAGCTCCTTTGGTGTTATCCCACTGCTGCAGGACATCCCTGCCTGACATATTTTGCCCAGTTGTTTATTATTTTCTTTTTTCTTTTTATGGATTGTGTTTAATTCCTAGGAAATAATTCAGACAAAAATGAAATATTGAGAAAAATTTTTCTGAATATGGCTCCTTCCCTGAGAGTGTTGGCTGGTAGGAGACTTCCCAGAGAGTGGTGAGATTTATGGCCTGGCATAAAGACGATGCCCATCATCTTCAGAGCTGTGAGGCTGCCTCAACACAAACATCTGAAAAGCTGATTATCCGAAGTGTTTGGAAAGTATTTCTTGTGCAAATGTACTCTTTCGTACTTTCGATATAACACCTACCACTGCAGTCGCCTCTTACAGGAAGAAATTATTGAGAATTCTCTAGAAAAAAGAGAGTGATAGTTATTATGCAAAGGATGGTGTAGGGGTGGCAGAGACTTCAGATTGGAATTTGAGAAATAGCTTTGAACAACTGGGCACGGGAAGAAATGTGTAGAGACAGCCAAGAGCAGTGATTGATTTCCCAGTCTCCGACCGCACCAACATTCATCTGATTGCACTGGTCTCTTTTTGTTACGATTTATCTATTTATTTATTTAGGGTGTGTATTTTCCTCTGTGCTGTTCCACAGAACTGCTTTTAGATGAATATTATGACAGAACTTTCAGGTTCTTCATTTAAATTGGCAGGAGTGTTTTCTTTCTTTCCTTTTTATTTTTTTTGTAATATTACTAAAGTTCATACTCTTAGAAGGGTCAGGCAATAATGGCACATAAAATATGGATTGCTAAATAACATCTCCAATTTTTTCACTGTTGATATTCAGAAACAACTCTACAACATAAGAAGAAATCCATCTGGAGAATACGAGAGTTAAACACAAAATTATGGGGTTTGTAATGTTGATTTGATGGCAGATCTGCATGAATTTAGATCCTAATGCAAACTAAATAAGGTCAACACCAGGACAGTCGTGGTCAGCAGACCTTCTCTGCTGCCTGTGGAGTGCTGAGGTGCAAGTGAGGAAAAATTGTTTATCAGTTTTGATGCTGAAGGACTGCCTTGTCTAATCATTCCCTCTGGTACCTCTGCAGGGTGCTGCCAAATTCAGTGGGGTTGAATCAATGTGAGTAACATTTGAATATTTCAAAACTGATAGAGCAATGCTAGAGCTATTTAGGTTTGGGATATTTTGAGATGCCCTGTAGTGTTCATCCCACAAACTGAACTGCCTCCTGCTTTGTATTCAGTGACGTCAGTCAGCTGTTCCTCTGAAGGGATCTTATTAACAGACACCCCACCCCCAAATTGTGATGTTTCATAGAGTCACATTTCATTTTAATGTTTCTCTCTGACAATCTACCACTAAAGAGAGAGTTCTCATCTGCTAATAGATTAATTACAGTGTATTCCCATATATTCCCCTGCCCTGCCCCAAAGGGTGTGCCACTAAGTGTAAAAAAAGCCCTTCTTAA
The DNA here is from genome assembly GCA_013397115.1 of Edolisoma coerulescens. Taxonomy (NCBI): domain Eukaryota; kingdom Metazoa; phylum Chordata; class Aves; order Passeriformes; family Campephagidae; genus Edolisoma; species Edolisoma coerulescens. The sequence continues at coordinate 144,258 of VWZW01004706.1, read as the reverse complement.
TGGGTCATATATAGAGTTATGTATTTATTATAGCACTAAGTGTATAGAAAAACTTGGTGATGGATTTTTGTTACCTTGAATCCTTCCTGTAATAACCACCCATCCATATGTTGCCAGTAGATTTGACAGCATGAGGATATGTTTATTAAATGGGAGTGGATCTTGGATCACAGTGCTGCTCTGGGGCCACCTCAGTGAAGGGGGGTGTTGTTACAGCTGTGGGGTGGTGTGGGTGCCATGCTGGCTCTTCTCCCTGAACACACACCAAACCCTCCCAACGATGCTGTAGGGTGTCTATGAAAGGAGGACACTTCTCTGGCAGCAGGACTGGCCCAAGTGAGCATGTGGTCAACCCCGTGGTGGGGCTGCAGCACCCAGGCCACACAGGGAGGGTATGTGTGCATTTTCAGGCAGTCCCAGCCGTAATACAGAGGAAACATCTCTCACCTGTTTTAACAACATGAGTTTGGCACACATTGGTGCCAGTGAGTCTTACTGGGGACTGTCATTCTTATGGATGGTGCACAGTGCGATTCTGACAAAAGAAGGTTCCTTGTAGGGAAAACTTTACTGGAGATATGGTGTCTCACTGGAGGACCTGAGACTTTTGTGTTATCCCAACTAATCTCTTTTTAGTTCGTGGGTTGTTTCAACACAAAGGGATTTCATAAGACTTGTGCTTCCATGAGGGACATTACAGAGGAAGATATTTGAACTGTTAGAAATATTAAAGCAGTTAAAGAAACATATTGGTGATGTAAGGATATGACTTAAATCAGAACTTAACTAGATATAGTAAGTCCAAATGTCCAAAATTGGAATGAATGCCCAGAGTGAAGCAAAAAACCAACAACACACCTTCTCCTTTTGTACTTCTTTTTGTACCACATGTTCCACCATACCCTCTCCACAGGCACGTTAGCAAGCAGCATGTTATGTGCGGAATTGGAGTGGGAAACAACAGCACACCAGAAGAAGCCTCACCCAGGAACTTTTGTATCAATTTGATAGCCTCTGCCTTCTTTAAAGATATTTAGCGTTGTTTCAAAGTGACAAATATTACCTTATTCCCCATAAAGTGTTCCATGGATGAGGCAGTTTCTTTGCATTGATAAAAGATGATTCATTTGTCTAAACTACTCAGCCTCGTTGTGTGCTCAGCTGGTAAATGGCAGTCATACCCAGGCAGGCTCCCAAAGAAGAAAATACCTCATGCCTTGTCAAAAGGAGGAAAAGTTAAATTTTTCAACACTACAATTTTCATAGGACTTAAAAGGATAAGCAGCTGGCGCTAAGAGGTGATTTATTCTCATTTTCAGGAATCTGCTCTCTTCCACTCCTTCGTTTATCTTATAAGCACAGATGCAAGGGGTTGACCAAATCCTCACTTGTTCTTGCCTTGGGAAAGTTTCCTGATTTGTCAAAAATAACTGTGTATTAAAAATAAAATAGGGGGTTTTTTTAAATGCAGGAATTTGCACAGGTGTATTTGTGAACACATGCATGTTACAGGGATGGTTGAGGATCTTGTCTGTAAATCTGCCCTCAAATACCTTTCAGTGATAGATATTCAGGTTGAGTTGTTTCAAAGAACAAGGTTATGAGGCACCAGAGATTACTTAAAATGAACCATGAACATCATTTTTCAGAAGAGCCTCACTGGAGCAACATGGAAAAATGATGTACAGGGAATCAAAATAGATCCTAAGGACATGCTGAGCTCCAGACCTGCTTTCTTTCCTAGCATGCTGGTGGCTGCAGGGTGGCTGTGCTCACTCAGAGAGATCATTTATACTGACTTCATGTTTTGGTGAGGGCTTGCACAGAGGAAATTACCTTCACCAAGGCAAGGACATTGACTGGATTTTGCAGATAGGATAAAATGATGCCAGTTCTGACAGCAGCTGCTGAAATTTAAACCCCTCTGCATGTCCAACTGCAAAAGCCGGCCAATATTTTCAGAACACTGTCAAAAATAGTTTTGTTCTGATGTTTGTCCAATCCATTGAGTTCTTCTAGAGCTGGTCAAAAGAAGAGCTACATTTCAACAGGAGATTGACAGAAAAATGGAACTTTTCACTGAGTATTCTTATCCTTTTTTTATTTGCATGTAAATTTGTGAAATAAATATAATTTCTCTTCTATATTCATCTTTATGCTTCCCCCACGCTGATGCTATAGGAACAGTTCAGAGGAAACCTGCAACAACATTTTGTCTCTTGATGATCAATAGAATATGAAATAAAAGCTCCACTCCTAAAAAGAAACCAGGAATTTATGCTATCAAATTAACTTTACCTAAGGCATATAAACTGTTATTTGGGTTGCATGATATTGAATAGTTGATACAGAAAAATAAATCAGGCTGGTGAATTGGACCATGTGCAACAATGAGAATAACAAAAGAAATCACATGTATTTCTAATCAAACAGTAGAACTGGGCATAAGATGGACAGCTGGTAAGAGTGAAAACTCCAGAACAGGAAGAAAAACAGTACTGAAAAGAACAGATATTTGCATAAAATTATTATGCTTTTACCTAAAAAATGACATCTGGGTGCACGGTTTATGAAGTTTCATAGCACAGCAGTTATGTTATGAATCAGAGACAGCTTTCCTCCTCCCACTTGGTGTTTCATTGTCAGAAGTATGAGTATACTATGTACATGAAGCTGGGCTCCTGCACCAAAACTGGGCCATCTTCACCTTCTGGTCAACAGGCAAAGCGGGGCTCATGCCATGGAGATCAACCTGAAGTGCCTCAGGGGAGGGCTTGCCATGTGGATGTGCAGCTGTGACCTCTGAGACCAGATGTCTAATGCTAAAGATTTGTCATGGGTCCAGCAACCCACATCTTTGGGACAGGGGGAGGTGAGTGTAGGCACGAGACCTGTTCCTCCATCTGCCTGCATGTGGGATGGCAGACCGGCCAAGCCGAGCAATCCTGCTCTGTGAGACTCGCTTGGGTATCCGACAGGGTATGGCACTGGAGATGATGGAGGTTGTTTACCACTGGTAAACAATCTTCTACAGAGCACAGACAAGATCATGGCTCTGTCTCAGAAATTATAATGGGAAGGAGAATTGATGGCATTTGATACAATGTTTATGCTGAAGTTCAGTCAGTCTGTTCTCAGTGGTTAATTACATTTGGTTGGGGAGCCATGGGAAGAGCAGGGCAGATGCTAGGGGGTCTGTGGTTTAAAGTTTTTGTCCTCCTTTCCCATGCTAGCTGTTCACCTACAGCCATGCTCTGGTCCTGCTTCTGCTCCCTTGGTGTTCTCATGCCCAGCTGTCCTGCAGCAGGGACCTGCCTTATCCCTGGGCCTGCTTCTGGGGGCACCTCTTGGGGCTGGGAGGTGTCCAGGGCTGGGGATACAGTGCTCCTGGTGATGAGTTTGGTGCCACATCCAAGAGACAGGTGCTTTGACTACTGGACTCTTGGGGATGAACAAATGGCATCATCTGGTCTCCTCCAGCTGTGCACCCTGAGGCACCAGCTGTTGAAGGATGCATGTGTTGGGAAGAGGTTTCCATTGGCCAATGGGTCCTGAGTGACCAGGATTGTCCAAGTGCTGATGGAAGCTCAGACATTTTGGAGTAGCTGCCTCAGCAGGAGGTAGTATCCTGCAGACCCACTGGGCTGCTCTGAGGTCTCTCTTCTTCCCCCTGGCACTGTGGGGAGCAGAGGTTACCCTCCTGGCAGGTTACAGCTCATTGCCATGAGGTCAAGCACCTAAAGAAAGGCACCTCAAGTAATAAGTCATGACTTTGGCATCAGCGCCTTTACAAATCTAAGTCAAGCTTTCTTTTTTCCCCCTCCCAGTATTATGGACCCTTTCCCAGTCAGAGAGGGCAGAACAGCAAGAGATCAACTTTTCTGGAACATCTTTTACTAAATAAAACTGAAAACAAAATACCCATTTCCAGACAACCCTTGAAAGCACTTGGCGGTGCAGCCATGCACATCTATGTTCCTGTGCCAGCCTGTGGGGCAGAAGAGTTCTGGGATGGCTCATCCCTACGTGCGTGTTTGGTGGCATGCTCCCTCTGGTGATCCTGCAGTATCAAGTGTTGGTTGCTGTGTTGGCAGGTCCCAGGATAACTGAGCACCCCGGAGCTTCCTGTCCAAAGCAGCTGTCTCCAGCATAACTGTGGCACAGAGTGTGTCCTGTGCACCCACAGAGGCATTGCCAAGCGCGATGGCCTTGGCTTTGCAAAGTGCTGGGATACAGAACATCACAAGAAGGTCAACAAGAAAGAACACCTGCTTTTTGTGGGTCAGCAGAGGTGCCTTCTACAGGAATGGTGTCCTCTGTCAGGGCTGCTGGGCAGATGGTCGGGTCCGTGGCATTTATCAACCTTCCCCTTTCCAAGCTACTAGATTGTTCAGTCTTTCTGTGCAGGTCACATTTTCTGCATTTCTTATTTTTGTAACTTTCTTCTGAGCTCTCTTCACTAGGTGCACATGTTCCTTGAAGGGTGGTTTCCAGGATGAGAAACAGCAGTTTTTCTGGGCCTTTGTCCACCAGCAGTGGATAAAGCAAGAGGACTCCTTCACATACCTTGCAGCCTGCACCCCCTATCCTGACCTCTCCACGGGGTTGCTTCCCACCCCTGCAAGAGTCTGACACTGCTGCCTCGTGCTGTGGTTCACTCCATCGCTCTTGCCTTACTCCCCATCCTGTGTTCACACAGCTGATGCTTCTGCCAAAGCATCAAGTTTTTGTGCTTATCCCTCCCAAATCACACTGCTGATCTCAGAGCACTTGTCCGATTTTAGATCATTCTGAATTCTGCTCCTGTCCTTCGGCACCCGCAGACCTTCCGAGGTTGATGTTTTATGCATTCCCACTCACATACCATGAGTCATTAGTAAAAATATCAGGCAGCCCCCGTTCACAGCAGTGTGCAGAAGCCCATTCTATACTTATTTCCCAGACACTCAAAGAATGCTCTTCATTCTTTGTAGGTTTTTGAACAAGGCCTGTAATCTCATTACTGAGGTTCACTTAAGAGTGTTTTCCCCCAGCTTGCCTGTGAGAATGTCATTTGCCACCTACGTTATGATGCTTGCTCACCTTGTAATGTTGTCTAAGAAGGAAACTGGGTTGCTTGCACACGATTTATTCCTGGTAAACAAGTTTGCTGCTTTTTATCCTCTTATTTTCTTGTGGGTTTGCAGATAGCTCTGATTATTTGTCAAGTACTCTTGAGTGGTTTTTGAGCACTACTGAGTGGTAACCCTAGGCTTTGCCATCTGAAAGATTTTTGCCCTTTTTTCAGTCTTCTGGGACCTCCCCCATCCTTCAAGAACCTCAGCTATAACCATTAATGACTGAGACTCCTTCAGCCAGATCCTAAAGTACTGCTAAGAAAATTTCCTCAGGCAACAGAGAGGGCTGTGGTCCATCAGAGTCTGGCACCCAGAGAACACATTGCCTCCAGGGGGCCACTGCCTGCATGGGGAGGGCAGCCACCAGCCCCTCTCGGGCTGCTATGGGCAGAGCAGAAAAGTGAGAAAAAGGAAATATTGTTACCTGCCTGTTGCAGGTGAGGAACTGAAACAACTGCTGGAGTCCCTAATTGGACTCTTAATGTAAAACTTAAGCCCTGTTGTCCATATACCCTCTCTTTTTCTCATCCTTTCTCAGTAAAGTGCATGATTTCAAGTCCTTGGCACCAGTTCAGATCAGAGAGTGCAAAGCACACACAGTACTTTATTTACAGTGCAACAGAGATCTGCAGATAATTCAGCCTCAGCGATATTACACAATTACTTATAGATGCCTGTGTTGAAAATAAATGAAAATTATTATTTATTGAGACCTTCTCAGCAGTCGCTGGGATTAAAGAATGTAATAACCAGTAACATTCTATGTTAAACATTGTGTTAGGGGAAATAATACTTTAGTACAGGTATTGGCAAAAGAATGTTTCATTAAAGGACTGTTAGACTACAATGAGTACAGGAAGTCCAGCTTTAAAAGAACCATGGCAACTGAGGTACAGCACAACTCACTTTTTAATCAAATCTCAGGGATGACTATGAAGCTCTAACTCTGAAGGCCCCTTCCCACCCAAACCATTCTGTGATGCTATGATGCCGTTCTTGACTGACTGTGGCTTTGTTGCTTGGGAAAACCAAGTGTTAAGAGCCATGGATTTCATTTGCTGTAAGAGCAAGCTGTTTGACCTTTGGCAGTGGGAGATTTGACACTTCAGTGGATTGATTTTGGCTTGGATTCATCCTAGCTAGCTATGGAAACATAAATGAGATGCCTGAATTAGGAGCACAGACACAGTAGGCTCCCTCCATAATCGGTAGAAAGAAATGTGTGCCTCTGGAGGGTGGACTGGCTCGCCCAAGAACTGAGTAGCATTTATTTCTCTCCAGTGACAATGGGAAGAACCTAAAGTAATTGCACTCCTGGTTTAAATACCTCAGATATTTTATGTTATGTCAGTTCATATACAAGTTGCTCAGGTAGCAAAGTAATGATGAAATGAATAAGACTCAAGACAGTATTTGAAGCATATTTTACATAAAGCTGCACAGTTTTGAGCTGCACTTTCCTTTTTGTTTGTTTGGTTTTTTGAGATTTGTTAGGGTTTTTTTGTTTGCAGATTACAGTTCTCACCCAGAAATGATTACTTTTCTGCTGTTCCCTCCTAGTTTTCGTAAAAGACTGGGCAACTTGTTAAATTGCATTTGTATGCCAGTTGAAATTAATCAATTAAGTGGCCTCCACGGGGTTGCTGCAGCACATGGGCACCTCCTGATTTGGCCCCAACTCATGTGCTGGGGCCAGCAGATGCCTCAGGATTCACCCTGGCCTTCAGTCCACCTCCAGCCTGTAGCCTGCAGGCAGTGGCCATCCCTTTGTTTCAGGGGAGCAGAAAGTGAGGCGTCTCTCATGAACTCATTACAGATGAGGGTCATTTCCCTGAAACGCCCACCAAGACAGGTGGTGCTGGAAGGGACAAGAGTGACCAGACTGGGGTCCCTGTTCCTGTGATGGGGAGATGGAAGGCAGCTGGTGGGGTTGTGAATGGGCCTCATGGTGGATCCTTCAGTGATGCTGCGGTTTTCTGGGTGCCTGGAAGCTGTTCTCTCTGCAGAGGGCATCCTGCCATTTTCAGGGAGGATGGTCAGTAGATATGTGCCAAACTCCTGTCTAGCAGCTGCGGCTGTAGCCCAATGACAGTGCACACATGGTGGCAAGGGCTTCATCTCCAAAGGAAATACAGAATGCTCTTTGTGACCTTTTGCTTCCCATGGGGATGTTCGGACCTGGCATCTTCACTGCCCCTTTCATAAATGCTGGTCAGCCCTGGTACCTGGCAGGCTCCAGTACATGCACCTCTCCAGTGCAAGCTTGCTCCTACTCAGTGCTGCTTCAGCTCTCTGAGGCTTCCAGGTGCTCCCATACGAGAGGTGAGCCACGGTGGGGCTGGTCAGTGCCCAGGCTCTGCTTTCCTGGTCCCAGAGACAGCATCCTGCAGCTCAGTGACTCTCTCTGAGAGCTGCCCAGAGCTTGGAAATTGTGCTTCTGAATCCACTATCTGTCTCAGTGTCTGTCTTCAATGGGAAACTGCTATTATTGGAACAGAATGTTTTTGTAGAGATAGGGATGATTTGTCTCTGCTGCCTTGAGCTTTCTGAGACTGAGATGTCCTGTCCCTTGTCAGTACAGAGAGAGGCTGTCATTAGATGGGGAGTTGGCCTACCTCTTCTAGACACCTCCTGAAGGGGATGAATGTCTTCTGGAGGTGTTAGGTTTTTTTACTCACTATGGACAGAACCTATGGAAATAACTCAGGCTGAATATTTAATATGGAGTGACTAAAGTTTAGTGAAATAAAGGTGCAGAATCATACTCCAGTGTTGATATCCTCAAGCAAACTCTGGGCTTTTTAGTTCACTGCTCAGCAAGGAACTAATTAATGTGGGAGAGCAACTATGAAGTGGAATTCAGACTGTATGATTTAAAAAGAAACAACCAAAAAGCCTGCTAGTGACCCACTGAAAGTGGGTTTCTTTACATTCGTCCTTCTGTCACTTTGACACAAACCTGAACTGAGACAGTTGCACAGCTAAAGCACAGCTACCCAGAGCCTGAGTGAGTTGCCAGGTTTGCTCAATGATTGCGGGAGCATTGGCTCATTATAGCCCCCCTGGGCTCACTGTGGTCCCAGGCTCACTGCATGGCCCGTGGTTGAGATTTACAGCCCCTCTCACCCAGTGGGAGGGATGCTGGTTCTGCTTCTCTTGTTCTTTGCTGAGTGATGCCTCACCTTGCATCCCATGCTGTTCTGCAAGGTGGGGTCAGCTGAGGCCTTGGGGCCTTTCTGCTTGGCCAGGAAAAGAAGGAAGATGCAGGGACACAGATTCAACAGCAGAATTGTTATGGGAAAATTGAAAATAAGGTGGAAAGCAGCAAAAAAACATTGCAGGTACCTTCTCAAGGTGAACACTCGCAGTGTTTATTTAGTTTCTCCTCTTGCATCTATGCTTTCAAATTAACAGTTGAATTCAGCCAGGGATGAAGCATGGCAAATAATCCCTCAGGTGAGCTCTGGGGCTGTGACTGGCAGGTGACCGAAAAGGGCACTCTGAGTTCCCTGACGAAAGAGCTTCTTGCCAGCGCTGTGCTGCAGATGAAAGCTGAGGCCCAGGGGGAGGTTGCAGGTTACCCAGGACAGAGCCAGGGGTTTGCACAAAACGCTGATGCTGCAAGGCATCACTTCTCACACCGCTTCGGCGTTCACCACCTCCTGCATCTGAGCACAAGAGCCTGCTCCTGCCCTCTCCCCCTTACGTGCACAGACAGACAGGCACACAGGGTCAGTCACAGCTCCACAAGCTTCAGAGGGGCCACAAAGCAGCTCTGGGAGCAGGAGACAGCAGCTGGGACAGAGATGTGGACCCTCGCTGAAGGCTCAGCCATACTCTGGTTGTCTTGGCCCAAAGCAGCAGCCAAGGGGCTCTTCTGCCATTGGAGGGTGTGTTGGGTCTGACTGAGGTAAAGCTCACAGCCCTTACAGTGCTGTGCTTTGCACTGGGAGCTGGACGGGTGTTGATAACAGAGCAGTGTTTTGTCTCCTGCCAAGCAGTGCGGTCCCCTGACATTCCTTCCCCCACCAAAGGGGATGGGAGTGGGCGAGATCCCGGGAGGGGACACAAGCAGGCCAGCTGACCCAAATCAACCAAGGGGATATTCCATACCGTATGACCTCAGCTCAGATATATAATCTAAGGAGGGGAGGAGGAACCGTGACGCGTGCTGAAGCCCTGCTTCCCAGGAAGTGTCCGAACATCGCTGCTGATGGGAAGTAGAGACTGATTTCTTTTTTTTCTCTTTAGCTCTTGGACACGCAGATCTCTGCTTGCTTCTTCCTTTTGCTGTAATAAAACTGCCTTATCTCACCCTGCTTTTTTTTTCTTCCATCTTATTCTCCCCCCTGTCCCAGTGGGAAAGGGAGTGATAGAGTGACTGAGTGGGCACCTGGCACCCAGCCAGGGTCAACCCACAACAGAGGGTCATAGCGAAGCAAAGTTTTGGGTTCCATTCCTCTGCCCTTCGTCTCCTCAGGAATCTATCACCGTGCAGCTGGCAGAGCAGAGCACTGCCTCATGTCCTTCCTTTTCCCATGGGGCAGAGCTCACTTTTTAAAAGGAACTATGGCTCAGTTATGATAGGGAAGGCACACAGTGTTTGAGCTATTCCTAGCCAGTGATGATTCTGTACAAGCTTTCAGCAATTTTGGCTTTATATGCCACCATTCCTGTTGGGCCAGGAGTTCCAAGTTCCTGAAATCCATTACTGAAGAACAGAGAGTGAAGGACAAACCAATTTGTCATTTGCTTTTCTGAAAAAGGTTAAAAATTTTTCTCAGCAGCAGGGTAGCTCTGCCTTGGCATTTCTTCCTTAATCTGGTTTAAACAGCAGCAATGAGATACAGCCCCATCCCCTAGTCAGGAAAATTACAGAAAAATTGTAGAACCCCCAAACACTAAGTACTTTGACATGTAAGAAAACCATCCCCATTCCTTCAGCTCATCACAAAGCACCTTCAGGCTGCTGCCAGGTGCCAGGGTGGCAGTGGCCTCCCTAGGACCCGTCTGCTCTCTGTACTGAGAGCTAAGGGTGTGGGCAGATTTGGCCCAGCTTTCCATTGCTCATGTCAGCTGAGCTGGATCTCACCTGTCGTTTCTTAATGGAAACACATGGAAGCACCCACTGAGAGCTAATTCAAGCCCTCACCCTGCTTGGCATCAGACACCTCCTTTGACTACTCTGACTCCAGTGTCCCTCTTGTGGGATGGATCTCATCACTGGGGTGCTGTGGTTTACATGAAGTTCCTAAAACCTTTCTAAAAGGTGTGGATTAATGGTTTTTATGCTCTTAGAGAGGTCCCTTGCAAGAATGCCGCTAAGGAGGGGAAGAAATAGCTCTTTCTGGGTGCTTTGGGGCTGCTTTATGCTTACAAACACACCCACTGCAGAGACAGGGGCACTGATTAAAAATCAGTGACACTCCATAGCTCATGATTACACACGAAGTTGAAAGCTGAAGTGAACGTAGCCTTAGGAACCTTATTAATCTACTGTTTGATTAAACTACCTTTCAGCCTCCTTATTAAACTGCGATAGTTCCAGAAGAATACCAACAAAGTCATATGAAAGGCAAGACTGCTTGAGGGTGTTTTGTGTTGTCATTGACTAAGAGGGGAAAAGGCATTTTATCCAAGGTAAGAAAAGCTGTGACAAGCATTAATGTCTCCTTTTGTTTGTTTTATCACTAATGCATCCATAGGGAAGTACCACTGCACTGCACAGGTAAAACCATTTCTCAGTTAAATCTCAGTGGCCACATTTGACTGAAGGGAGGGAAGTGAATGAACAGTAACACACAGCTTTTCCACTGATAAACCCACTGCACATTGAAAAGGTGATGCAGACACAGAACCTTTCAGGAAGGAAGCTCCCACACAGCCTCAATGCCCTAGTTTTATTTATTAATTTGTTAGTTACCACTACAGCAGCATCTGATACCTCAGCTGAGGCCAGACTTCCATGAATCTGGCACTAGCAAAAATGCATGGTCTAAAATGAAGGGTTTCTCAGCTTGTTTGCATTCTGTTCTCAGTCAGATACACAAATTAGGGGCTCAGCCCCATGATGACATTACCACTGCCTCTTAAGAGATGGGGCACCCACTGATTGGTAAGGCAAACTCAACTCCATCTTCTGGGTCTGTGTATATTGGGAGATGCACAATCTGCAACTCTAACTTTAGAAATAAATAATGGTCTGGAGCAGTAGTTTTGACACAGAAGCATAATTTCCAGAAGGTGCATGAAAATATGTCAAACACTCCCTATATTTCATACTTCCCTTACTAGTAGATGAGTGCTACCTTGAGTGACTGCCCTTAGTTGCCTGTCCTGATGGAAGGAGACAGAAATCCTGCTTTAGGTAACTGAGTACATACATGTGAAAAAGCTTGAATGCTCTGTGATACTCACTGGCAATGCCACTTATTGCAAACAAGTCTCCAGTCTATGCTACATCTATTTGAAGAGTGTAACAACCATGTTTGAGTTTCTGATTATTTAATACTTTCATTTCTCTTGCCTTTAGGAAGTGGACTCAGGCATACAAATCAAACAGCTACAAAATCTCCTGTGATTCCTCCTCAAAGAATAAAATAATTAACTTGATATATCAAGACATAATTCAGACTAGAAAAGTTACTGCTGTTAGAAGTGGATTAGTTGAGTTACAATTATTCAACATCAGGAGATATTAACCTATATTTGCCTGATATTAGAAGTAAAACCAATCCAATAAATTTTATGAAATGGCTTTTAAAGTGTATTTGTAAAGAAGGCCTAATATTTACTAGCTTAAATAGTACTTCTATTTAAATATTTTTACAAGCTAGGGAAGGTACAAAGTAATTCCTGGAGGGTAAGTCCTCAAACATAACAATTTATATGCCAAATGAAATCCATTGCTGGTGTTTCTTAAAACTAAGTAATGCAGCATTAACCTCCCCAAGCTCACCAGGCTCCTGACTTTCATCGGCATTCAATTGTTGATGAATTGCCAACATTTTTGAAGTAAAACCATATAAACAAAAGTACAAATATATTTAAAACGTAAATGCTTCTTTGGTGGAGATCAAGGAAAAGATTAAATACCTCAGTCTGGCAAAGGATGTAAGGATGTTCCTTAAACCCCCTTTGACTTCAATAGGACATAAACATATGCTTGAAGTTTGGCATGCCCAGGGCTTTGAAGAGAAAATTCACAGGCAGGATTGGGAATTGCAGCATGGAGCGGTATCCTACTCAGGTTTTGGGAGCCCAGCCACATACTGAGCCTGCAGGCTTGAGTTAGATGTCTATAAACAGGGCAAACACAGGTAAGGTCCAAATCCATGGCACACTGTGTGCAGGGAGTGGGCAAACTTAGCTAATAGGAACTTAGGAGGAAAAGATTTTAGCTTGTCCTGATTGCCTGTTAGTGCCCCTCGGTGCAGCGGGTGCAGAGCAGGGACAGGCTCACGCTGCCAGCCTCCTTCGGGAGTCAGGACCCCCTGGGACCATGCCAGTCCCCCAGGAGAACAGGAGGAGGGAAGGTACTGGCCACGGGCTCCTCCATGGGAGCACCTGTGCAGGTGCCTTTCCTTCCTCTGCCAAAGAGTGTTTGCTCTAACAAACAGCAGGACAAAAAGGGATACCAGATTTTAGCTTCCAGTCATATTCTGGGCAACCTCCAGTCCACCGCTGGGCTTCCAGACACAGGAAGGAGGAGAAGATGGGCGTGTTGTTGCCACCTCCACCAGGTTTTGATGTCTTGGTGCTCAACACACCCCAGCCTCGCCTGGCTGAGGGGAAACCTGAAAGACGATCTTCCAGGGAGCCACAGCAGTGAAAGGGAAGGGCACCTGGCTCTCTGTTGTGCCTGGCATGCGGTGGCAGACACATTTCAGAAAACTGGCATTTTGGATGTAGGTTTCTACAGGAACAGATAGGTTAGGTACCAATGCCTACATGTTCTGCTGGATGCAGTCCCAACTTTTCACCTAAAGGTAATTTTCTGCCCAGGCCCAATTCATCAGCAGCAAGCTGAAACGTGTCTGTTTTGTAAATAATTTCCATTACAGCTCCCTGGTGCTTCACTGTATGCTCCTGAGGCTCCTATGGCCCCTACCTTTATAAAGTCTCTCCACACTCAGTGTGCCTATTGCCTGTGTTGTCCTCCTGTCATTTTCACTGGTACTAAATAAAGCTTTCAACACTATTCAAAGCAATTCTCATGGGAAAAGTACACATTCCTCATGAGCGTCATTTCCAGTGGGAACATCTCAGTGGCCAAGTAATTTATTTTATTCTAGTGTATCTCATTAAAATGGTGTTACTGCACATGTTAATGGTCTTACATTCACGTTGAATGGGAGCAGGAAATCAGTTAACAAAAATGCAGCAGCCAAAAATCCTATAATAGATTAAAAGGCCATAATTATGGCATACTCAAGGTGGTGGTGGGGGTCACACTATATAACATCAGTGTCTGTGACTGAATGTTTCTAGAGGTGTCATTCTTACTTTTGTCAAGGAGTTCAAGTATTTTGTTTAATTTCTTGTAGGTGAAGGCAAAAGATGGACTATTTCATTATATGATTATTTTTTTTAAAATATAAACAAAAGTCTATATAAGATGGAGGTAATATGTGACCTGGCACATTGAAAAAAAAATGACTTTGTAAATACTGATTTTCTTATCATCTTCAATTTAACAAGAGTTGTGGGGGGAGGAGAGACATTTCTTAGAGAGGGGGAGAAAAAGGCAAACATGGACAAGAACAATTCAAAAATAAAGAAGTAAAAATTTCAGCCTGATTCAATTTGTGGTTTGTCATGTTGGAATGAGCAAGCTGAAGAGTTCAAAATATTCAGCTGTGTAGGATGCCCCTTAGTGGTTGAATATAAACACTGTTGACAGATGAAATAATTTTAAACACTGAAAAAGACCCCCAAATAATATTTGTATTTAGTAACTGAGAACAAAGGATTTTAAATGCTAACATATGAACAGAAGAGCCTACAAAGCCATGTTTACATAAAACATAAGAAACAGTTGGAAAATTGCAAACCAATAGTAAGAGAACATTCCTGAGTAAGCTATTGCACCAAATGAGAAGAAAACAAGGGAGAAGTAGGGGGAAAAGGTCAAACTCTATTTCTATTTTAATCAGAATGTATATTATGGGATGAGTTGACTTTGCAGGAGAATACAGCCAGATATTGAATTCTGCAATGGAACCCAACCCAACCCAATATTTTTACTGATAGTTTCTAGAACAGAGAGTTTCTGCACAGCTATGAAGTTACCTGGTCTGGAGCCATGGGCCCTTCCCAACACCATATGGCTGGTGTAGCCTGTGGCCATCTCTGCTGTGACAGAAGGCTACCAGCTTGTGTTACAATACACAAACATTGCTACTCAAAAGGCATCAAGAAATGTTTAAGATTCAATAGAAAAAGCAAGAGTGCACAAATTCTGTAATACCCAAATGTACAGTGCAAAGAGTCTATGGGAGATTACTTTCATTTGTTCTAACCCTTGTCATGAGGAATATATTGCTTCTAACTTCTTCTTTGCAAAACCAGTCTTTGCATTGGAGTAATTTGCAAAAGCTGCAACACAGCAACACTCCCAGAGCCCAGCACCCACATTGGTCTGTTTACAGCTACTCTGAATGTAACTGTATTTTCTACCTTTAGATCTCTATGTATACACTGGATAACAAAAGAAGTCCACAATATTTACAGAAAGTTTGTCTTATTTGGAAATCCGATGTTTCTGAGAGCAGTTATGTTTTTTCCTTCTTGAAGAAGTCTGCAATTCTTCCATCTATTTAACTTTGCATGTAGAAATCACGGCCGCAGTGTCTCATTACCTCCACACTGGTAACTGAGGCAGAAAAGCCACTCATCAGCAGTATTGACATAAGCCTGGACTTCTTGGGTCACGTCCTAACACAGCCTAAGTGGTCAAGGGGAATCTCTTTGTCTGAGTTAGCTGGTGTGTGCTGTAGCTGGATATGCTGATCCCGAACACTCCCAGGAGCAATGCTGCCCGCTGCAGCGCTGAGTCTGACGGGTTGGTAACGATCTTTGCTGCAGCCTGAGTCTGAGGGAGAAACAGGGCAAGTTACAAGCTGATTCAGCTCAGTGCAACACAAAAGAAGGTCTTTGGAACCTACAAAGCACTTTTCTCCGTGCCATTTAACAGGGTATGAGTCTGCTTTCTGCTGAAAAGCATTTCACACAATCTACTGCACGTTTTGGAAGGCCCCCCTTTTTATCAGTTTGTAAAAGATGGAACACATTTCTGATATGATTTTCCTTTCAATTGCTACTCATTGATTTTGGTGACTTTAATGGGGTTCCCTCCGGCTGCCTGAGAGGAAGAGCTGAATCAAGTGTGGAGGCATAGGCATAAAGGAGAAAGAACTTTCTTATTCTGTAAAGAACAAAGATCTCCTCCTTCCCACAGATTAGCTACTAACACAGGATGCTCCCTTGAATGTTAGATATTAATTCAGGAAAGCAAGGCTAGAAGGGATCACTAACATCCTTTATGACCTCCACAGGTAGTACTAGACCAAGCAGACAAGTTTTAACACAGTCACTTTGTCAAGTCCAATGAAGAAGCAGGAAATGTCAAGCAAAGTAAAGATAAGAATTATTTATTTACTATCTGAATAACCATCAGAAAAGAAATTAAGTTACTGTTGCTTCCCTAGTCCATAAGTTACACTGACCGAGAGGCAGAAACAGGGTTGCATGGAGTCCCTAGAGAGCAAAACAAAAATTCCTATACAAATTGGCACTTTGAGTTAAAACATAGCATGTGTCTTTCTAGTTACTGCATTTGGTTTCTTTAAGTGAAATAATTACTAGGCCTCAAATAATGACTTTTTTTTAAAATGCTTTCCCTTGCAATTCATGGATGAAAATGCATGGCATCTCTGACAGGAGCAACAGATTCCAAGGAGCCTCTTTTTCACTTCCAGATTCTAGGTTTTTTATTGAGCTTAAAGAATTAGAGCTGAGCACTCGGACCTTAATAAATGTGTCTGACTGTGGCTACTTCATAGCAAAATAAATAAAGACAAAAGAAATTGCAAACAGAATTACTATGTAAGGTGATATCAAAAGATATGCAGGGAGGTGTGAAAGAAATTCATGGCTGGGACTGAAAACCAGCATATTTAGCTCAGCCTCTCAACTACTCAACTATCCCCTCTCAGCTACTACAGTCTATGATTCTGGATACAGATCACAGTGCTAAGAGCTGTGACATTTTACAGAGAAAGGATGGATACTCTGTAAATATCAAAATATGGAATACAATAAGGAAGATGTTTTACTTGGGTGTATATATATGTATATATATTTATAGCTGCTTTAGTCTCAATTATTCAGCTGATTTAAAACATTTTCTATACATGCTTTTATTTGTTTTCTTCATATAATAATTGACAGTCTGATTTTCCAATATTCCAGAGGTCAATACTGATTGAGGTTTCCTTGTCATGGCCGCAGAGGCTGGCTGAAGTGTTTCACTGATGGATCAGCTGAGTTGTATCTTTCTTTCCATTAGCATTTTCCCACTGCCCCAAACACACAAAGCCATTGCAAGAGAAAATTATGGAGAAGCAGTTTCTGTTTAAGCACTGCAGAAGAATTAACTCCTTCCAAATATTCTGCATTTGGTATTCCAGCATGATACCAATTATCAAGAAATATCATAATTCATTTGATTTTCAGCAGAGGATTAATTATTTGAGTTGTTATGTGAGTTAACCCACAAGAAACCAGTGTTCCCTTGGGTTTCTCATGCAATAATTTGAAATAAAATCAACCTGATCAAGAGAAATACAGGTATTTTTAAGATTAATTAAAAGCAGAAAAGAAAAAGTTCATACCTGCAGCAACCTTATATAGCCAGGTGTCATTCTCCAGAGAGAAACAACCATGATTTCTGAGTCTTCGTAGAATTTCAGCCCCTACGATTCTGAAACACACAAAACATTACTAAACCCCAGGGATGTTTTACAAGTTGACCTCTTAATGAAATGTAAGATGAAGCCTAATGCAGTTTGCTACAGTGCCAAAAGCATCCCAAGAAACACAGTATGCACCTATCTCTTGCTCACCTGATGCTCTTTTCCCTCGAGCCCTTTCCATGCTCTGTGTCCCGGGGCATATAAAGCCCCGCTCCGTTGCATAACCTGTCACATGGGATCTGTCTGCCCCGCTTGGGTGCTGGCAGGGCTGCAGCCGTCCCGCCTGGGGCCAGGTATGTCTTGCAATATTGGAAAACTCTCTGGGAATGCCTAAAGCTCATTAAGAGAGCTGACCTCCTTAATAAGAAAAGGACCTAAGCCTGCTTTATAGATAGTACTGGACATAGGAAAAGGAGGTCATTATAGCATTTTGTGTCGCAGAATGACAATGCAAATAGGATTGGATGGTGTTTAAATAACTTAAAGCATATATTTATACCCACAGGATGACCTGACTGGCTAGGAAGCTTAATGCAACCATGACCCGTGTTGAAAGGATGTGCTAATATAACAGGGCTATTTGGAGGCACATTTAAAAGTAAGTGCTGTCTTTTCTGATAGCATTCCCATTTATTCAGCATTATGCATGGTCTTTTACGTTCTTCTACTGCTAGATCTTTAAAACTAAAAATACCTAATCTGATATTTACTGTTACTACTACTTTCTGTTAACTGTGATCTCTTTTCACTGTAGTGAGCTTGAATTCAGTTCTATTCCTGCAGTCATATAGCACACTATGTGAGAAATGGTGGTAAAATATAATCTACAAAATTAATTTCTCCAACTTTTAGTTGTGTCCATTGATAGACCGTGCTAAGAGAGCTCTTTTTTTCCATTTTCAATATCTGCAACCTTGCACATAGATAGCAAGGCAGAATTTGACTCCAGTTGCAGTCCTACTTCTAAACATGCAGGGTAAGAATCTTCAGGGGCTGTAAGTCAGGATAGCACCAGTGTGAACATTGAGCCCACGCCAGTTTTCATGACAAGTGTTCCAGAGATCAGTGCTGACTTGCATCCCTGTAGTCTCTGCTATGGCAGCTTAAAGATCTCTGAGAAATATTCCTGCTGTAAAAGAGCAGAAACACGATTCTACTTGGAGAAATACTCTATTCCAGGTATTCCACAGGTATTCCACAATGATACCACTTCCTCATCTTCCTTCAGCAGATGCCTAATTAATGTTACAAAAAGGAATGCTTCTGTTTTATTCCAAGGCTCTGGCTTACATAGCACACAGTGGGCAGTTCTCATTTTCCTTTCACTGCACCATGTTTGTAGAATACCAACCCCACTGGCATCAACAGAGCTATGTCTCATTCAAAAAAAAAGATAATTTGAGTTGAACTCATCCTTTAGCATCAATCTAAATCATTATCATTGAATCATCACAGATGGTTTAGGTTGGAAAAGGCCTTTGAGGGTCATCTAGTTCCAACTCCCTGCCACAGGCAGGGACACCTTCCACTGGACCAGGTTGTTCCAAGCCCCATCCTACTTGGCATTGAATATTTCCACAACTTCTCTGGGCACTAAAAGCAAAGAGACTGGGAACCTGCCAATCTGCTGGTTCTTTTTTCTTTATAATATGCAATTTTCACAGTGACCCCATGCTAAACCTTCCATGCTGTGTCCCTTAGCTAAAGGAAACAATGTTTTAACAGGAAGCAATCAACAGAAAATTGGGAGCTGACTGAATTTAACAGGAAGCCTATCAGTACCTACCCAAATGCAGGTTTGGGGTGAAAACCGATAGTATGAAAAGTCAGAGACTTTTTCTTGTTTCTCACTGTATGCCCCATGCCAGCTTTCCCAAACAATCAGGAGAGGGCCTGTGCTGCCCAGAGCAGGACAAGGATAAAGTGGCAGAGTCCGCTTTTTTTCTGGAAATACACAGAGCATTGAGATTTTTCTTTAAATTTCCAGCCTTGCCTACATTCAAAGAAAAACCTCCTTAGCGAAGTATCAGAGTTTCAGGAGCTGCAAAATTTCTGCCATTTTGTGTGTAACTCTTCCCGTCTGGAGAAGGGCAGTGAGATTCCAGTGACAAGGTGTTCAGAAAAGGAGAGCTTTCCAAACAAGTTTCTTTGTGTGGAAAATAAAAGGGAAAGGAAAGAATATGCTTTGGCTGACATAGCTGTCTTTAAAAAGGATCTCTTGGCCATGCGCAACAACACAGCTGAATTGTAGAATATTTTCTGTAATTGCAGGTGTTACCAAAATCTGAATTATGTGTCCAAGGACTCTGAAAGAATAACTGTCCCAGGGTGTTTCAGGAGGACTTTGATCAAACAAGGGGTTGCCTCCATTCCTGTTGAAGTCCAAGCCTCTGAGAATTGAGTCCTGATTGCCAGGATGCAGAGATGAACGTGTCCCTCCTGGGCCAGGGACCGGACAATAAACCACAGAGGCCTCTCTTGCCACAAACACAGGGATCCCACGTGCTGTGCAGACTGCTCACTTCATTCATCTACTGCCTTCACGGCTTGATGGAGGCATCAAACAGCTAAGAATGCAAGTGATATGCTGACATCCTCCCTAATATTAAAGATAAGGGATACTTTGAACTCAGCTGTCAATATTCACCACCTTGTGCTCTATTTCCATTAGGAGGAGAAATCAATAATGAAATTACAAGTTCCTTTGCTGTAATCCAGTGCCTTTGGGACCAGCAAGGGCTGCTTCCCCAAAAGCAACAGGAATCAACCAACAGAAATAAATTCTTTTCACACTCTTAAAAGGCCCGTCTTGATTGGCAGTCCCCAGAGAGTTTTCCGTGCTGCCAGTGATCATGTCCCTGCCTCTCCAGAGTGTGGAGCAGGAACTCTCATGACAACACCACCCACATCAGCTCAGTGCAGGGAAAGCATAGCACACGGGGCTCTGGCCCCTGCTCTTCTGGCAGATTTTGAAGCCTGTGCTGTTGACCACCCTCAGACAAATGCCTCAAATATTTAGACAGTATCATTCATGGACTTGTCACTTTCTCTCTGTGCCCCAGACTTCATTAGGTTCTCTTTCACAGGCAGCTGCTTCTCTTGACAGCTGGACTTTATGATCTTAGAGGTCTTTCCCAGCTTTAATGATTATATGATTCCCCCATCATAAGAATCCTCTTTCAGATCCTTAAAAATGTTTTATCTTAAAATCAGGCTCAACTTCCCAGTTTTCTTTGTTTCCTGTGTTCCATACAATGGTTCTTATTTACCAGCTCATTTTCACACATCCTAGCATATTTATTTTTATCCTCACAAAAGGGCTGCTACATCAACATTTCCCTCTGTACCAGCTTTGGCACCAGGAATTTCTCTTCAGGAGAGGATCCCATACTGCTTTCTTCTGTTCTTCAGTTCTTCCCATTGGAGACCCTTGTGGAATCTGGAATAGCAATGGCCTATGGCACTTGAGACTCTGGAAGCTAGCAGGCCCTGACTCCCGCACACACAGGAGCCCATTGTCTACATCTACCTCTGCTTTGTTTTCCCCTCATTGCTTTCCTTTTTTTTTTTTTTTAACATCTATTTCTGAAAAAAATTTAGCCATCCTGCAGCAGAGGGAGGGAGGAGTGAGGCAAGCTCCGGTGCACGAGTTAAACCACAGGAAGGAAGAGGTGGTAGAGGTGCCCAGGTGAGCAGCCCCCTCAGGGCTCCCCTCCAGTGCAGCCAGGTCACCTCTGCAGAAAGGACACAAGCCCCGCTGGGAGATGCTCGAACTGCTGGTGTGGTTCCTGCTGGTGACACTGGTATTGCTGAGCTGTGCGTGCTGGCTGGAGCTGCCGTGGGCACCGACTGCCACACCCCACACACCCCCAAAAATGGTGGGAAAAGCTGGGGCAAGGCAGGTGGTTCTCCTGCTGCCACACTCGATTCCTAAGGGAACCCGCCACAGTCACATTACTGGCCTTGCTGGGACAAGGTCCCGAGACTGACAACGTGAGAGCAAGAATGTGACACCAAAGAGGGGACAGTGCTGCCCCTCGGGTGGCTGGGGTGAGCAGCCCTCACTGCCAGGGGAAGGCAGCTGCACACCTGCAGACAGGAGGCTCTTGGCAGCCCCAAGGCACCTCAGGCAGGTGGCACATGTGAGTGTTGATGGGTATCAGTTTTTTGTGACCCACCACACGCTCAGGGGGTTGGGGCTGATGTCTCACAGTTATTGCTCCTACCTGACGGGTACAGATTGCAGGCAGAACACTGCAGGGCACTGCCTACGTGCAGTCACATTTCTGAACAATAAACTGGTTTAAAGCAAGACTCTCTGCTGGCTTTGAGGGCCATTAAGCTTGATTTACTCAAGGCTCTTTACACTGAGACAGGGACAGAATTTTAAAGGAGGATTTCCCATAAAGCATATACCATTTTCATTCTATACCTGGTGAACAATATGACATTTGGAAGTCATAATTTTGAAAACAATCCAGATATTTACCTAAAGAAGTACTTTCCAAAATTCATCATTCTTAAAGAGTCCAGGCTGCAGGAATATGGGGCAGAATTCTGAACCTACCCACAGCTTCCACTACACCCCTTTGTGCAGGATAGGAGTAAACATAAAGTGCTGTCACTGCAGGCAAATCAATAAAATAAACCATATAAAGAAAACAAAGCACCAAATCTTCCTCAACACGCAACTGTATGACTAATCTTGGGCTTTTTGACTTTAACAGTTATTAGATCTGAGAGCGAGTCCTTTCAAGTCATTATGAGCATTACTCAAAAATTAGAGCTAAGCTAAAAGTAATTTTGCTTAGAGAAAGGTAACTAAACTAGCAGCTCTGTTGGGGTAACAGGACTGGGCACTGTCAGTGCCATAGTAGTGCCACTGTCAGTGCCATTATAGAAGGAAGAGGCAGTCCTTCCCCAAAGAGCCAACATTCTGTGGGGAGGCAGATGGTTGCCACCACTTGAAGGAGCACAGGGAAACAAAGAGAATATATAGGTTGGCATGCGACGCGATGTTCTGAGCTCACTTACAGTCAGACTGTTTCCAAATTTTTGCAGGCATTGCAGCAAAACACAATGTAGAAGAGATATGTGAAGGTGGTAAATGAATTTTAAGATGATAAGGGAGGCGAGGAACAGGAATGATGTTAGTTGTATTGTTGCGTTACACAGTAGTATCTTCGCAAAGCACATAATTAAGGAGATGTATTGGAGTATGTTGATGACAGAAGTAGGAAATGCCATCAATAAAACTGCAATGCTGTGTAGATGAGCTAAGGCATAGACTGCAGAGTTTAGTCCTCAAAGTCACCTAAGGTTATGGATACACAGCAGCAAGAGATTTGTGTTGCTGAGGCTTATGGAGTTACCATTGAAGTAGCTTAAACTATTAATTTATTTCCTGCTGAGCATTGACTCCTGCACTTCCCACAGGTCCACTGCCAAGCATTTACTCCTGTGTTTGCAGCCTGCCTGCCTACAGTGCTTTGATGCCATTGAGGGACAGAAGAATAGAAACTGACAAAAATGTAATAGCAAAATAATAGTAAAAAATCAAGTTCATTATGGCTATGGAGAAAGGAGAAATTCTTTCATGAAAGCAAATTTTGTCAGAAAATGCTGCAATTTGTATGTGTTAGAAACTGCAGGGGAGGAGAAATTTGTAAGTATTTCCTAAACAAAGGTAGGTAAGCATTATTGTCACTGGCAAAGCACAAAGTTATTTCTCCAGAGCTTACCTGGAACCCAGTTCTGTCAAGCAGGGCTGGATCTCTCTCACCTAACTCCAGATAAGCCTCACACAGATGCCTGCCTTGGAACTAGTTGCTCTAAATTCCCATTCTAATTTACCTATTTCAAATGTTTATGTTAAGATCAGGGCAAGAAGTGACAATAGTATAGTGAGTTGGTACAAACTGCACCCCACTGAATACAGCGGGACAATTCACAATGAAGCTGTCATGAAGAATGGCTTTTAAGATGACCAAAACAAATGAAAAGCATATATTACAAGAAGCTATGTTTAACCTCACAAAAGGAGGATCATGAAACCCTTCCTCATACTGATAAGCAGTGAGGATGTCCTTGAACACTGATTTTTGCCTCACTCCCCAACTTCTGGATGTGGTCAATAGCCAAGCTTCATCTCCCCTCACTCAGTAGTGGTCTTCATAGAGGGAAAGCAACACTAGTAACATTAAGTGGCCATAGAAAAGCCAACACATGAGAAGGACTGAATTCAAGGCTTTGCATAAACAGTTACTATCTGACCTGATATACAACTAGAGCATCTTTGGGGGGACGATCTCCAATGTCCCAGCACAGTCACTGCCCTACAGAACTGACAGCTACTGATCCATGAGCCACCAGTTGGATGAGCAAACTTGCTGTCATCTTTTCTCTAGCTCAGATGTGTACTAGTATAGATGTATTTATTCCTTTTACAACTGAAAACCAAAATGAAAAAAAACCAAAACAACCCAACCCACACCCAGGAACAGAAACAATGGGCATTAACAAAAAGATATGGGATCTTGAAGGTCTGAAGACCTTAATGGAAGCTAGCACCTTTTGAAAAGTCAACGCCAACCACTGGCTACTCTGATGTTTGGGTCCATGTTAATGCGTTGTAGAATTTTGCAAAATCTGTAGGCTGGACTGCAACAGAAAACTGTTCTAGCAGATACAGGCAGGGAGAAGCTTGCCTGCCTCTGCTGTGCAAGACATTTAATCACAGGCACCTCCCTGTTATCTCACTTAATACACAGTCCTGGAGAGTTGGTCCAGTTTAAAATGCACAGCAGAATTACAACTGTCTTTTTGGAGCAACAACTTTATGCCTTGCTGCTTCTGCGGTGGGCTCAGAGGTCAACCAGCACAGCATGCTACGAGGGAAGCTGGAACACTTGGCCTGAGAGCTGTGCTCACTGACCTGAGAATCATCTCGGTGCATGCTGCTGGACAGACTTATCTATAGCCATTATTCTGGTAAGGCTCATATCTGGCAGGCAGTGGAGAGACTTCCAGCAGAGGTCCAAAGTCCCAGTTAACCCTGGAAACAGTTGTTAACAGAGTTCCCTTTTTCTCACAAGTACAATGCCCTGTCCTGCCATGTCCCAGTGTTCAGAGCACGCACTCCATAAGCAAGGTAGTGCACTGAAGGGCATGCAATGCAGTCCTGACCACTTGTGAAGAAGGTGGGGATAATCCTTTAACATAAAGCCGTGTTTCAGCTTCCATGGCACTGCCGATCTGATGTGGATAGCCTATGGCACCCCTCTGGATATATCTGGATACATGAGTTGCAAGACACATTATTACTTAAGAGCAAGTGCACTCCTCTGAGTGTGTGTACCATTTAGCTGTTATTAATCCATGACAGTAGATTATTTGTTGCTCTAAAGGAGTGACACACAGTGGCAGCTATTTTGCACAGAAACAAGGCATTAGGCTATTTCCTGTGAACAGCTTGCAATTTCCCATCTGTTTAGGAGCAGAGGGGCGAGCTTGTTAAGGAGCAAGGCATGTTCTCTCATTCTGCTCTACTCCCCAAAGTCCACTAAGATGGGTGTCTACATCAAGACACCCACCAGATACTGGTTCCCATGCCAGGCTGAACATGTGTTCCTGGCTGGCCATCCTCAGTGGGTGTTTTTCACTGTGAGAGCTGGTATGAGAAATTTTATTACAATCTGTGCTGAGAACTCTTCATGTTGTGTCCTTTGCTGTTTCTATGGCTGACGAGACTAAAAGCTGGACTGTCATACTCCATGTCCTCATGGGCATCCCTCATTCCTTCTGCAGGAGGTTCCAAATCATGCAAGGTTTCATCACAGCACCCCAGATATCTTCTGGGCATCTTGATACACAGCATATAGATACTGGCCTGTGTAACCACTGTAACCTGCTCACTGCACACATATACACAGCTCAGAGCCTTTGGAATTTGAATTTGTTTGTAAAAAGCTAGACAGATCATTCCCAAAAGTGCTGTATTGCTGCTGGGAAATTTTCTCATGAGTAAAACTGTGCCCATGAGCAGATGCATATGCAACCATATTGCACAGGGTTCTTTCTCCTCGTGTATCTCCCACATTGCAACCCTGTTACACACACACCAAGTCCCCGAGGGTCACACAAGTTAGAGAGCTTAGGAAGCAGCCTTCTGACATGTAATTCCAGAAGTGCAGGAATTTGGGTATGGCAGATGAGGGTAGGAGGCTGTGAGATCTCCTACAATGCCTGTGCATGACTGGATGGCTTGCAAAGAACTGCCATATTTTGTGTCTGTGAACCACCCTAACATACAGCATGATGTGCTTTCCTGTAACTTAGGGACATGTTTCATTTGTTTCAGAGCACAGCCATAGTGTGAAATTACAGCTGCAGTGGGGATATCTGGGGTACCAGGACTCTGGAATAGAAAAGGATTCATTGTAAGAAGACACAGATGCATTCAAAGCATGACCACTATTTTGGTTCTGATTGATTCTAAAGCACTGATATACAACAGAAGTACACCACTTCAGCCAGTCATTTCATTGGTACCTCTCTGTTCCTTTCAAACAAAATTTTCAGACAGTCAAAACATCTAAGTTACTATATTCCATATGGCTTTATAAATTGTGAGTCATGAATTCTACAAAAGCACCTGTTCCACCTTCTAAACAACCCTGTACAATCTTCTTTTTGGAGGGGCTGGAACTTGTTCTACATGTGATCACAGTTAAAATGAATGTAGAGCTATTACGAAAATGTAGAATTTTACTGACATTTACCATTCCTGAATTAGAAAATGTGTCTAAACATCCAGAGGTTCTGAAGTCTTCCATAGTGGTCTCCTAGGAAATTTTCTTACATTTCATGGCAATGGATATCTAGGTCTGTAACATCCAAAAATGGTTTCCGATTTAGAAACTGTAAATGCTTTGATTCATCCTGAACGTATTTTGCAGAATGCTGTGTGTCTCTGATGCAACAGGCTAGTGAATTAGTCCACCAAAACCACAAAAGGTCTGTAAATTCCCTTGTAAGTCTTTAAACTGAAATATAAGAAGATATAAATTACTTGAGCTTTCCAAGTATGACAGAAAATCCTTCAAAGCTTTAAATTAAATTACATAGCTTTAGTGGGAACCTTGCTAGCTGAATTTTTGTTCTTGCATGCCTTCTGGTATGTTCCCTTGTTTTAGTTCCTTGAAATTTCCTTCATATTGCTGATTGCAAATGGTTCCCATTCCTTACTGTCTGTCTTCAAATTTAAATGTTCTAATCCCTTAAACAGACATCTATTACTTCTGGCAAGGCATTGTACCAGCATAGTTGTGGCTATTTAACACTATTGGTAGTCTATTTTTAGGCATAATCCTAGTAAAGGTACACGTCTTAGGTTGTGAACTCTCTACCTGAACACTGCAAGATTCTTCCATCAACTTAAGAAGAGGGTAAAAAAATCTCTGCAATAAATATGAAATAAAGCATGACAAATACATTAATCCAAAGAGTACCATTTCTGTAACATTTATTTTTTCATTAGGTGGTCTTTATTCTGATGTTGTGGATGTCTGACTGTGAAGCCAAGCAGAAATTACTAGAACAGAATTCAAATTACTTAGGAGTGGAAAACAAACTGAGGGTCAGAGCAGTGAGCATTTGCACTTCAAGGACGATCCACTGGACTTAGCATGGAGTTCTCTCTTCAGAGATCACATTTCCCAGGGCACAACCCTAATAGCTCACTAGGACCCGATGGAATTCACCTAAGAGCTCTAAACCAACCGAAGGATGAAATAACACCACTGCAAGCTGCAGTGTGTAACCTCTCCCTGGGAATCGTCTGTGTCAGGGGATGGGAAGGTGGGGAAATGACTAATTTTTACAAAGGATTCTAGGGGTGATCTGAGGAATTACAGATGAGTGACCATGATGTCCTTGTTCAGCAAATCAGTAGAAGCCACTGCAAGGAACAGAATGAGCAGACACATGGAAAAATATATTGGGAAGCACTCCATTAAGCATCCGTAAAAGGAAGACACACTTCACAAGCCTACTGGCATTTTTTTTCGAGGAATTGGCAAATAAGCAAACAAGGTGTATTAAAGTGCATTTTTACAATTAAATGGAGAAAAAGAAAGCCTTTAAAAAGGAAGTCCATGGGCTAAGAAGATCCTCATCTGAACGAATAAGCAACTAAAAAATATGAAAAAAAGAGTAGGAATGCAGTTTTCCCACTGGAAGGAAATCACCAACACAATCCTTTGGGACTTTTTGCCAGGATCTGTGCTGCTCAGCAAAGTCTTAAATGACCTGGAAAAGGTGATGAACAATGGGAGAACAGAGGCTGCTGATTCCATTACAGTTATCACAGGGATTAAAATCAAAAGCTGACTGTGCAAAGCTGCAGAAAAGCACTATGATCATGGACAACTTGAGATAAAATGGCAGATGAAATTCCATGTAGGATATCGCAAAATGGTGGACATAATTATGTAAACTGATAAGGTCTGTTCATGAATTAAAAAACAATACCATGAAGATGTCAGCTCCATACCCAGTAGGGGGTCAAAAAAGCAACCAAATTATTTGAAAAGGACTAGGAAACAAACCAAAGCACACTTCAAAAAAATGTGTGGTGAACCAAGATTTTTAATAACACGGGCAGTTTTTGTTCTCTCATCTTTGAAAGGATGAAGTAGACTTTAAAAAGTTACAGGAAAGGGCAAAAAGGGTACAAAGAAAAGTAAGATAAGTTTTTTTATGAAGGATCTGCAAACAGGCCTCTTCAAGTTGTATTTGTCCTTCTTATCTTCTTCCCTGCTTCCCTCCTTCCTCTATATGGAGTCCTGTGTTTTTACCAAAACTTTCAGAGTCTTCCCAGACAAGGGGTCAAAACACAAGCTGTTGGGATTTTCTCTTCTAACTCAGTGTTGGAGGGAGGGCTTCTTCCATCTTCCCATATTCCTTCTCCAAGGCAGGAAATGAATGTGGATTCACTGCACTAATATACAAAGGTTAAAAAAAAAAAAAAAAAAAATCCTTTTGAGTTTTTTACCTCTTTCCTGCATCACAGCCTTGTCAACAAGATTTTTATTGATTATCAGACCTTGACTTCTCCAGTTTGAATGCAGAGACTGCTTTCAGTGCAGAGCTTCTCCGTGTGTTAAGAACTGCAGTGGCAGACTCTCCCACCTGGAAGTTACTTTCAGAGCTGATTGTAAACTCCCCCCACTTCACAGCTTATAGAAATCTCAGCCCTCCCTCTGCTTTTCCCTGATGGAGATGTGGTACTACTCTTAAAGGATGTTTCACTCTTACCTCTCACATATGGGAAGCTGGAGTCAACTTTGTTTGAAAACTGGAGCACAGATACTACAATTGCCAGGGGTGCACATGCCCTGATTGCTTCATCTTAAAATTTACCTCTGACCAGTTTTGAGTCTGATGGAAAATCACTCCAACTTACAAGATGTGTTCATGGATTCCCACTCATTTGAGTGGGACAGACGCTCAGTTACAGAGAAACCCACTGCTTCAGTCCTTGGGTCATACCTATCCAAAGACCTGTGCAGTTCAGTGCAGGAGGAATGGGACTGATGGGCTGTGGGTGGGAAGCTGCCCTTTGTATAGGCTCTACAAAGACTTTCCACAAGGTGCAGATCAATACATTCCTATGAACTTGTACATAAAAGCCTTTCCCTGCTAGAGATGATTTGTTTTTCACACTGCCTATAGAAGTGTCCAATTACACAGATTACACAGATTTCTCCATTGCTTGGTTCCCTACAGCCTGAAGCACTCATCTTCATTAACTTAGTGTCACATGTTTTTGTGAGCATCAGAAACCCAATGGAAGGCTGAGTATAGCACTGTAGAAAGAAGATTGCTAGTCACTATAAAAATGCAAAGCACAACCAAGAGAGGGTGCTTTAATTTCAGATAGACAGCTGTAAAATTGCTTAGCAAAGATAGTTGGAAATTTGCTTGTACTTCTTCCCAATTGCAATGCAGAGGTGAATGGCTGTGTACTGATAAAGCCATCTGTCTTGTGGGTGCCTGGAGGAAGCCTCTGCACCAAAGCAATATTGCCAGTTTCACAGTTAATATCCTGGTGCACAATACTCTTGAGCTGAGAGCTGGATTGCAGATATTTCTGCTGCCTTAGGGCATCCCAGGGCACAGCACGCGCAGTTGTAATGACTCTTGTTCAAAAGCACAGGCTGCTGGATTGGGAAAGGGGATGAATAATGCTGCAAGGCATAATGCATTGCTAGCACACCATTCCATTCACTGAGATAATATTCAGGTCCATGGACTCAGATATGAACCCAAAGAAGAGAAAGAACAACTGTCAGTAGAATGCTTTTGTTGGGCAGGTTTTTCAGGTGGCATGCATATCCTGGAGTGCTGGTTTTGACTGGGGTAGGCTTAATTCCCAGTAGCTGCTGTGGGGCTGTTTTGGATTTGTGCTGAAAACAGGGTCGATAATTGTATTGGGTTTGTGTCACCAGGTTTCGGTAGTGCAGGGACTACAGCAGGGGCTTCTGTGAGAAGCTGCCAGAACCTTCCTCCGTGTCCAGCAGAGCCAATGCCAGACAGCTCCAGGATGGACCCACTGCTGGCCAAGGCAGAGCCAATCAGGAATGACAGTAACACCTCTGTGATAACATCGTTAAGAAGGCAAAAATAAGTTATTGCACAGCTGTAATTACAGCCAGAGAAGAGCAGAGTGAAAACATGAGAGGGACAGCCCTGCAGACACCAAAGTCAGTGCAGAAGGAGGGGCAGGAGGTGCTACAGGCACAGAAGCTGGGATTCCCCGGCAGCCCATGGAGGACCACAGGGATGCAGAGATCCACCTGCAGCCCATGGAGGAGACCCAGCCAGAGCAGGTGGATGCCTGAGAGGAGGCTGTGACCCCGAGGGAGGCCTGTGCTGGAGCAGGCTCCTGGCAGGGACCTGCAGACCTGTGGAGAGAGGAGCCCATGCTGGAGCAGGTTTGCTGGTGGGACTTGTGACCCCATGGGGGACCCACAGTGGGACAGGCTGTGCCTGAGGGACTGCACCCCGTGGCAGAGTGACGCACACTGCAGCAGTTCGGGGAGGACTAGTGCCTGTGGGATGGACTCAAGCTGGAGAAGTTCATAGAGAACTGTCTCCCGTGGGAGGGACCCCAGGCTGGAGCAGGGGAAGGACTCCTCTCCCTGAGCAGGAGCAGAAACAACCTGTGATGACCATAACCCCCATTCCCATCTCCCTGTGCCACTGGGGGAGGAGGTAGAGCTGGGAAGGAGGAGTGGGGGGGAAGGTGTTTTTAATATCTTATTTTACTTCTCATTATCCTGCTCTGATTTGTTTAGTAATAAATTCATTTAATATCCCCAAATTGAGTGTCTTTTGCCTGTGATGGTATTTGATGAGTGATCTCTCCTGGTCATTAACTCACAAACCCTTAGTTGTATTTTCTCTCCCCTGTCCAGCTGCAGAGGGGAGCAAGAGAGAGGCTTTGGTGGGTGTCTGGAATCCAGCTGAGGTCGGCCCACTACAGTAATACAGGGATGTTTTCACTGTTGCCGAGCACTGCTCCAACAATCAAGGCCTTTTCTGTTCCTCACCTAATCCCATCAGTGAGGCGGTTGGAGGTGCACAGAGAGCTGGGAGGGGACAGCTGACTCCAACTGATCCAGGGGATATCCAACACCATATGGGTCATGCTCAGTATGTAAAGCTGGGGGAAGAAAGAGGGGATGTCTGGAGTGATGGTGTTTGTCACTATTGTATGTGAGGGAGCCCTGCTTCCCTGGGGATGGCTGAACACCTGCTTGCCTGTGGTAAGCGATGAATTAAATCTTTTCTTGTGCATGTGGCTTTTGCTTTACCTATTAAACTGTCTTTAAACTGTCACTTTTGCTCTTTTGATTCTCTCCCCCGTCCTCCTATTGGGGAGAGTGAGTGGCTGTGTGGTGAGTAGGAGCTGAATGTGGTTAAACCTCAACATCTGGCTATTCACAAAATGACAATTTATGGGCTCAGCAAGAAAAACAGCGGCAAAAACTGGCCTAGTCTGGATTTCTAAAAGATAGTTTTATGGTTTTTGTGTAATTTTAGACTTTTTTCTTTGGTTAGCTTCAAACTAAATACCAGT
This sequence comes from Edolisoma coerulescens, assembly GCA_013397115.1. NCBI lineage: Eukaryota > Metazoa > Chordata > Aves > Passeriformes > Campephagidae > Edolisoma > Edolisoma coerulescens. The sequence goes on along the minus strand of VWZW01004706.1, from coordinate 113,023 downwards.
AAAAGACTGCTGTACAAAGCAACTATGATTTCAGGACACCAGTGATTCCTATGATCAGCCTTGGACAACTGGAGCTGCACCAAGGTTGACAGAGAGGTCCCATAGCTGCTATTCAAAAGACAAATGATCCTCTTGGAAATACTTACTCAGTGTCATCTCATCTTTGTGACTTATCTCCCAAGTTTTCCACCGCTCTCATTTGAAAATGCAAGTCTCAGGTTACCCACGAGAACGCTGCCAAGCACAGAGCAGAACAGGTCTGTGGGTCACTATCACATCCTACAAGGGAAAAGCTACACTTGTGTCTCCTTCCCTCCTGTTCACACCACCTCGGTAAGCCACTGTTGCCAGCTGCTTCCCAGGATCTGCCCATGTTCAAATTCTCATTCTGTGGTACCTGCAAAGTTGATTGAGACTACTTTTCACTTTGCAAGGCCTTGCAAATTATGGAAAAAGTAGAGGGAGAGGGGACTTTTAGAAACACAATAGTCAGCAAAGTCTTTGTGCCTCAGGTAGCCTGACAAGGACACCTGAACTGTTTTTGGCTTGATACTGAACTTTGATGTTTTTTGCTTATGCATAAAGGAATCAGACTGAATGAAAGGACAGCACCAGGACATTTTGACAGAAACGCTGCTTTTTTTCCCCCTAAGACTTCCAGTGCAGTGGAGAGCTAAGGAAACTTTTGGAATCCTGCAAGGGGTTCTGTATTAGCAGTGAGCCAGATCCTCGGAGCTGAAGGCTCTGTGTTGTTTGTCTGCAGGGGCTTATACAGCCACAGTTCAATTAATATTTCTGATGAATCCTTACACTGATCTTATCTTAGGGTTTAGATACCTCATGCTGATGCTGACAGTTAACGTGCCTGTGCTGCAGCCTAGAAATCTGCTCAGAGAACCATTTCTGTAAGAAACTGCAAATTTACATATCCCACTATAAAACTGTGAATGTGACTTCACAAGCAAACTTCTACATCTCAAACCTGTTTTATTCATCACCAGTTAATGAAGTTGTTGCAGGGATCTTTCTTCAATTACCAGCCAGAAGAAACACAACACAACAGATAATACAAACAATAGACACTTTTGTAACTAAAACTATGGATCACATCTTGCAGGAAAAGAAAAAAATATTCATTTTCCTTTGATGTTTAAAAATAAAGAATCTTACACAACAATCATTCTTAACTAATGCAAATCATTCCCTGCAGAGCAACAAATTGGAAACACCCAAGATGAATTTGAGAGGCTATTTACTTTGAATACTTTTCAATTGTTCTGTTTCCCCCTAAACATATTTTAAAACACAATTTTAGAGGGTCTTTTGTACAGTGTCTTTAGTTTGGATTCTTATCCTTATCTGAAAAACATCAAAGCTTGTTTTTGTAGAAAACTGAAGCAATACTTGTTGACAACTATTATACCCAATGCCACATGACTTTCTGATCTAAACAAAAAGAGCATATAATACAGTAAATACATGTTAAATACATTAGAAATCCACTAGATAATTTCAGTTTTTTTATTTCAAAAAGAAGGGAATCATGACTGAATAATGTTATTTCTCTTTGAATCCCATAAAGATTAATACTAGAACTTCACATGTTCAGCATTCTTACTGATAATCTGGAAAAAACGCAATCATTACTGGTAAAAATTGCAGATGTCACCAAGATTAGCAGATAGTCAATACTAATGAAAGCAGTACGGGCACACAAAATGATCCATAATTTATTAATCTAGACATAGTAAAAAAAATAAAAGTTAACACAGCCAAATAGAAAGACAAACATTTATGAACATTAAGTATGGAACCAAGGAGTAAATCCTGGAAAGCAATAAATTTCAAGAGTACTTGTCTACTATTAAAAATAATTCAACGTGGACTTCCTATACAGTCCTATGGCAAGAAGATCCAAAACCTATGAAACAGTGAGTACAAGAGTTGGCACTGGTGAGATTTTAAATGAATGCTAAGTTTCTATGCTCAGTTCCAGCAGACTTGTTTCCTAAAAGGTGGGAAAAAAATGGAGAGAATGTATGAGAGACAAAAAACCAAGCCAGAGGCTATAGAAAATGCCTTAAATCAAATAGTTTAAAGAGATAATACTTAGGGTGTCAAAAAGAAGGCTGCCTTGTAGCTCAATTACAGTGGTCAAAAACTTTCAGAGACAGAAAATAGTGGCTAGTGAGGGACAACTTAATGGAGTGAAGAAAAGCACACCAAGAACTAAGGCCTGAAAGTTAAATCTAGACAAATTCAAATTTAAAACAACGCACATGATTCTAAGCATAAAAGTGATTGAGTACTGGAATAAATGACTAAAGAAGGGGCTAAGTCTTCATTCCTTGATGTCTTTAAATCAAGCTGGCCTATCTCTGAACATGACTTGCTTTAGCAAAAACCACAAATTGTCCTTTTGTCAGACTGGTCTTCACCCTAAAGTATAGGGAAAATTTATGACCAGGGATCTAGATGGGGTCAGAGAAGATAATCTCACATCCTTTTCAGTCTTACCTTCCATGAATCTATCAATTTACTGAAGGAGTATAGAGAAAAAACTTTCTGACTGACTTTTGCCATCTGGATAACAATGTGATCCACAGCAGATTGTAAATCATACAGTAATAAATATATGTCAGAAGCCATCGAGATGAATATATTCTTGCAATGCCTTCTAATTTAGAAATTTAGAGTTATTTAATATTATACACATTAATTTATTCTGGGTAATTGAATTAAGGTGAAAGGGTTAAGCAGACAGGCTGAATGAAACACTGTGCCATGTACTTAATTTAATGTGGTTGGAAAAATCAATGAACTTTGGTCTGTCAGTGTGCAATCACAGATTTAATTGAATAACATGTCAAGTATTTTAAACTGTTTACCAATGTAAATAGAATCCAGCGCTATACTCATGGTAATAAGCTAAGCAGCTTTCCCTGAATTCCAATCAGATTTGAACATGGCCTTCATTTTAAGCTCCCACATGCCAGACAGAGATCAAACAGCTATCATTGTCTACAGAGTTCAGTGATTACACCTGTGATTCTGAAACAACCGTATTTGGTATTGATTCCTTCTGCAGAATCCAGGTAATGGCTGATCAGTTTGGTATGCCTAGCAATGGTTACTCTTTTATAGTCACTTTCACTTGATTATGGTCACTGGCAGGAAGAATGAATCACACAGCAAGCTTTTACTGAGTCTACCTGAGAAACGGTGGAGGCTGCTTTGTGCACGATCACGTGAAGGGAACAAGAAGAACAGGAGAAGCATCCCCTCGGTTTGTGTTGGGTGAATTCCAGGCACAGCTGTACAACAGCTCCTTACTCTTCTTCTCCTTCTCCTTTTTACCATTCCCAAGCAGCAGCTTCCCAAAAGAAGCCATGAAAGCATCAAGGAGAGGGGGTCACAGCCCTGTCTAAGCTGAAAGAGCTTGCCACTGCCAGACCAACATCAGGCAAAAAAAAAGTGATTTTTTTGTCATGCAACATGCACATTCCTGTCCTTTTCTTAGATGCAGTAAATGATCTTTTTTTATTCCCTTTTTTTTTTTAACAAGATCCAGATGTCTGCAATGCAGATGTTTTCATGACCTACCTATTTATGCTTCCATATGAGTCAACATAAAGCCCTAAATTCTCCCATTGGTACCATTGTTCCAATTCTAAAATAGATGTCTAGCAGCAGTCAGTTATATCAGGCTTAATTTAATCCCAGGGATTAGAAAGTTCTTTAGGATAGGCAGCTCAGATGGTAAAAGCTACACTGCAGACATCTGAAGTCAGGTGAAACAAATCCCACCCTGCATGCCTCTAAGCTCTCCTTAGCAAGCTGCAGAAGAACATTGCCTCCAAACTGATCATGTGTGCAATGTAAAATTATTAAGCCACTTTAAACTATCAGCAGCCTTGCCCACATGTTCAAGCATGTTCTCCATTGTGGACAGGTCTATTACATTTCCCAAGCACACTGTCACCTCAGATGTGATAGCAATTGGCTATGCTGGTGCTGTGCAGCAAGGCAAATCCTGCATCAAACTGCTACTCATTTAGGAAAAGAGAAAACAGGGGAGAAAACAGAGATTGATGTGGGAGGACACAGATAGTAAGGCAACATTAGTCAGCACAGTAGGCAGTTGTCCTAGCACCATACTGACCAGGCTGTGGCCAAGGTTTTGGGCAGGATCACAGCAAAATAGAGCTTTAAAGAAGGAAGGGAAGACAATGGAAAGATTGCACTGTAGAGTTGTGGAAAAACCACTAATATGTAAATCTGCAAATATGGCAAATGGGTGATGGAAGTTAATGCCAGAAGCTGACAGGGATGGAGGAATCATCTGTGCACAGAATGAGGGATGGAGAAGACTGGCAAAGATCTTGAAAGTGAAGAAAAGCAGCCCCTACTTGATGCAACCTATAGCAGCCTGGAGTTGATGCAAAAGAAAAGTAAGTACTGCACCAAAGATTCGTTCCTTCTGTTTTTGTGTACTCCTCTTCATTCTTAGATTACACTTCTTTTTTGTCCATTATGTATCCTAAAACAGGATGTAGCCTTGCAGTAAGAATGTAAAAGAGAACTACAGCTTGCTTATACACTTTACCAGAGGACGGAGTTCATTAAAATGACTACAGACTACTAATTCTACAAAGTTAAGCATTCAACTTGGAGAACATCCTTATTAAAGCTATATATTTGACCTTCACTGACTATGGTGCATATGCAGTTTCAAATAATCATAGAATATATCATTTTTTCCTAGATTCTTAGAGATAGTAAACAAATACAGCATCTAAACTTCTGCTTTTTTTTTTTTTAATTCATATGTCCCCCCCTCCCCTTAGTCCTGCATACATCTAACAGTTTAAAACAAACAAAATTTACTCAGATGCAATGCAGAGGATAAAGCAGTAAAGAGTGAAGCTTAATTAGCTGCATAAACACGTGCAATACAGCCCTCCTTAAGAGCAATCTGGGGCTGAAGGAATTAACTACAAAACGTGCATAGCTGTAACCTGAGGTTTCCCTAAATATTAAATATAATACGTTTTCCCAATCCTAAAGATTGCCATCTTTTGCACTACCTCTATTATTATGCCCAATGTGTAGCATGTTGTACATGTGTAACACACACCTCTTTCCACTCTACATCTGTGGACAGGCTTTATGATATACATGGTATTACTGGGTGAAATAAGTTTTCTTTGGTGAAAGACAGCTTAAAAATCTTCTGCCTTCATGCTGCCATTCACCACTTTTTCCCTTCTTTTTTTTTTTTTTTTCCCCTTAAGGCTTTTTTTTCTCCCCTTGATGTCATTTCAGATATTCAGCCTGTTGAGTAGTAACTCCCTACACTGGTGCAGGAGAGAAAAGCCAGCTGTCATAGAAAACACATTAAGGAATTTATAACTCTACATGATTGTAAAGCACTACATAAAATATTGCACCAATTACAAAGCAGTAAAAATCTGTAACATTAGAGATTGATTCCCATATTACATTTCCACAAAAGAGAAAAATTGAGGTCCTACAGGCAATTTTAAGAATAAAACATGCACCTATATATAGAGATAATGGCTTTGAACTCATACCCTTGCATACAAGTGCAGTGACCAGCTTATTCACTACCACAGATGCCTCAAACGACTTCAGCCTCTGTGGTCTTCCTTGTACCTGCTGGCAAAGGGACCACTGCCTCACAGAGCCTGATTTCTCTCCCATTGTGCTGCTGGCTCCTTACTTACTGAGCATTGTTCAATTATGTAAACTAGAAAACTAACCTGTGAAGACACATGCAGGTTACTTTCCAGTTGATCCTTAAATTCTTCCTAGTCTTGGAGTCCATGTAGGTTTTAAACCCAAAATTTTAAAGTTCTGTCTTCATGGAAGTTTGAGATATGCTAGTAATAGTGTGTGTACAGTTTAGCCAGAAGTATACTGATGCAAAATCCACTTAAAAAACTCTTCTATGTTTCAGAAATTCCACATGACGAAGCACATTCATTAAACTGAATGATGCTGAAGAAGCAAAAATTCAAGGCCATCTCCTTTACCATTTATAAGTTTAGCATGAAAATCTAAAGGGATAAATGTTTCATTGCTATGTTGAAGGAGCCATGTATAGTGAAATGAAAAACAGTGTTCACTGGTGGATATTAATTCAAATTTTTCAGTTTTCGTATCTCAGCCACATCGTTATACCACTGCTCAAAAAACCTGAAAAGGTGTAAGGAGATTGAACACCATTTCTTTTGGAGAAGCACTGCAGAAAAGTGACCAGGTATTAAAATCATGATGTATGAAATCTTTTTGACTGCAAATAGGATGTCAAATATGGAAGCCGTGCCATTTTTAGTACACTGCCTAATTTAAATTATGAGTAATGTCCATCTCTTTTGCTTTTAAACTAGTTCTGCTGTGTTCTTTTGTGCATTGCTTTTGAGTGTCCTCATGCATGTTGCAGTTCAGCACACCATCATCTGGTACATTTGTTTCAGAAACAAACACACTCTTATGCAATTGCATTTATCTACAGTGACAATCTACAGTTTATCTGTTTGAATTTGGTCCAATTTTCTAAACTCTGTAGCATACTTCATCCTCTTCATAATCCCTGTTAGTGCAACAGTGGCAGGTTTGGTAAGTGTAAGATTCAGCTCCTATAGCAGGTCATTTGCAAAGACATCAGATATCACTGACTAACTGGCTTCACTCAGAAACTGCTCCTGGGCTTGCTTAGCTGGGGCCAGCTGATTTCTGCACAGAATATAAGGCTCTTACAGTGCTAAAAGCAAAGGGAAAAAAGAAAGACCGAAAGTAGTCTTTTCTCCATTAATACCTGATTCAAGCAAAGTACATTTTTGACCTGCAAACTTTTACTCACTGGAATAGTACAAAATTTTACCCTGCTTGAGCAGTGAAGCTGGACCAGTTAACCCCACTATGATCCCTTCCAATCTTATCCATTCTGTGATTCTGTGAAAATATTTCTGTTTGGCAAAGATTTCAAAATCTGCTCATCTATATGCAGCTATTCAAAATCCGTTGAATTTAAAAAATCACTTTAATATTGAGCAACCTGGTCTAGTGGAAGGTGTCCCTGACCATGGCAGGGGGCTGGAACCTGATGATCTTTACGTCCCTTCCAACTCAAATCATTCTATGATTATGAGAAATGGCCAAGCACTGAAAGAGAAATAGTAAGTATGAGAAATTAAAGCAATAAACAAAGCTGTAACACAAGTGCATGAGTGCTCATGAGATGAGTGTGTGAACGTGTGGTAGTGTGTTCCAGGCTGCACTAGCTGGTGTGCAAAAGAGCCATAGAGCAGGCATGAGAGCCCAGAGTCTGGGCAGGGATAGCAGAGTGGCTGTCCTGCTATTCAAGGGATCAAAGGGCTGTGAGTGTTATGTGTGTGTGTCCCTGAGCTATGTGCTTAGGTGTTGCTACTGTTTGAACCCAGAAACGTGGAAACTGGAGTCACCTACACTGACATCCAGATCTCCAGGTACACCAATCCGGAATCCAGAGGACAAAGAGGAGGAATCACTGGGTCCTGGGGGCCTACCCAAGGCAGCAGCCTTATAACATCTCTCAGCACAGTCACTCGAGTATCAGGAAATACAGACAGTACAGTTATTTTTGTGGTCCTAATTTGATCTCTTTTGTACTTGTGTTTCAGAAGTCTGTCTTTAATTACATGACCTCATTTATTTTTTTCATATTCAGTGTTTAGGACAGATGATGTTTACCTAATGAGCTGCTGTGCATCTTTTTTGCAGTTCCTAGGCCTCATTTACTGTGTGACATTCAAACCTTAAAGTGAGGATGAAGTGATTCATTTCCCATGAGTCATTTAAGAGACTAGGTGCTTCACATTCAAGTCATGTTTTCTTCTTTCTCCAGATGTGAGACTGAGGCACACAGGACCTCAGTGAAAGTCACAGCTACAGTTCAATGCCTATGTATTAGCAATTCAGGGGCATTAAAACAGGAGACACACTACTAGTTTCCCCTCTGCAAAGGCTGGTTTATACACCTTTCCTAGCAGATACAGACTAAAGTTCTTCAGAGCCGCAGAAAGCTTTCTTAGCAATAAGACTGGTTTTTCTGCACCTGCAATCATTTGGTGTATCATCAAACCCCTTTTAATTTATTCAATTAATGAGGAAGAGGTATGACTGTATTTTTATTACAAATTTTGAGCATCACTAAACCAATGCCTTGCAACAGGATGTATCAAGCAATATAATAAAAGAGAAAAAACAAAGCAAAAAAACCCATGCAATGTTTATCTAGTCTCATCAGTAGTATATCTCCAAGCACATGTTGGAGGAGTTAAATATGTTGCCCCTATCTTACTAATGACAAAGTTAAGATACCCAGATATAAGACATGGTTTGCTCTGTATCACCTATCTGATGAACGATACAGCTGAGAGAAGAGCCTCTCACAAGCATTTTTTCTTCATGATTCTAAAACATTTTACAACCATGGATATTACTTACTGTAGCATCTACACTTGGATAAATTCAATAGCAGAAGTATTACACAGCAGTAGACAGATTACACAGTAATCAGTGAGAGAGAACCCAGTCCCATAACTCTGCAGTCAGCGAAACCCCCTGGATTGTAACAGGCTGAGCCATGGTTCTGAAAATGCCATCCAAGTTTCTGCATAACTCCAAACAGGACATACATGACCCACATGTAGAAACACATCTATTTCCACAATTTAGCAGTTTATTCAGAAAAAATACATTCCTCAGACATTCTGTTGCTTAGGTTTAAATATAAAAAAATATAGTTCTGTTTTCCAGGGAAGCAGATTTACAAAAAAAGTCAAGAAATATAACTTCCAGAAAGGAATGATAAATTTACAAACAAAAAAGATAATACTATACCTCTTAAACAAAATACCTGATAGAGACTTTATCATTCCAGTTAAGTCCCTTATCCTAAAGTGCAATGTACATACTAATGCAGCTGAAGACTCAGGCCACACTCTTGACCAACCAATCACAAAAGTCACATTATAGTTATACCTTTATTGTCTTCTGGAGTTTGTAATGAAGGTGTAGAATGTGTATTGACACAGCTCTTCCTGAACAATTGCTACTTGATTAAGAGTTTGTATATTAAATTTTAATCCTGTGCAAATGGACACAGGGGCAAGGCTTTATTTCCTGTTCTTCACAGGAAGGATATCTGTAATCCAGTAGTGAAACAGAGACGTGGCTACCTTGGCATGATCTGAAAACAAAGAAAACACATTCCTCCTGAAATACCTCCATGACATTTCTGAACACTAAGAAAAAGACTTGTGCGAACATCTGTTTCCATTGAATATTAACATTTCAGTAAAACCAATGCAGATATTGGAGATTGAAGACTAATACATACGAATTTCTATATAAGCAGGTGAATTTTATTTCGTATGAGAAACAATTTTGTTCATACACTTTGAAATTTCCTATTTGTTATGATTCAATAACTCAGAAAAAAAATGCAATTGAAATGACATGATCATACGGGCAAGGCTTCTTTCTGTCTGGAGAGTAATTTCACACATTGTTATTTAACTTACAGTAGTACCTAGAAGCCCCAGTTGAGAATGAGTCATATTGTACAGATAGCTGCATTAAAGCCTCAAAATGCTATGGCGTCTGTCTTAATTCAGAGATTACCTATGTGACTTCATTGATTTTTAATGATAGGACTTTGTGCAGTACTTATCACATAATAATCACATCTAAGATGATTCTATAACATTATGCTAATGCAGTTTTCAAATTTCTTTTCCTTTTCTTTGAATGCTCATTCATTCAAAAATAAGAAGTATAAATTTCATCATTTTAGATCCTCTGTATATCCAGCCTCTGCATTGTTGGCACACAGTAACTGTATTAATTCTGGTCTGCAAAATGTACCTCCCCCTGCAATGAAGACTTATATAAATGACAATTCTCCAAAAAAAGGCAGTTAGAAGAAGCTTCTAGCTCTGCCATGAGTGATAATTTCCTAGGCAACAAGGGAAGAGTATGTTTGAGATTTGAAACTAACCAACAAAGGGAAAATGTTAATAGATAATAGAATGAAACTGATGAGTATAAGTTCATAAATGAGTTCATAAATTAGGAGATAATGACTTTTTTTTAAATTAGGCGATCACCTATGCTTTAATAATTGATGTGAAATGGGAATTCAGTAGCTCTCATTTCAAAAGTTAGTTTCCAACCACCAAAGGAAGCATTACTTCCAGTCACAGCTCTTCTCCTTTGCCCACTGCACTGTGGAGGATCATGAAGGTCTCTGGCTTCCTTTTGCTAACAGCCACGGACTTTCTAACAGAGATCAGCAAAGCCCCCATCATGAGAAATCCATGTCTATGTGACTTCTGAGCATCTGCTTCCCCCCACTTACAGAAGATTTTAGGTAGAGGTAAGTACTTTTTGTTAAAGACTACAAAATAAATGGAAATAGTAATAGGGCATTTTGTTCTCTTTTACAGACTGAGTACAATGACACTCTAAATAACCATGTTCACACGAACACTCTTGACCAACCTCAACTTTGATCACTCATGTACAAGGTCAAAGGTAACTTGATGGAGTAATCTGAAGCACCAAGTACAAGGTAAGTTGATGGAGAATGACAACTAAACAGTACAACCAGTACCTCTGAACAACAGAGATTTTCTGAAGTATTTTTTCTCATTTAAATGAAGGGTTAAAAGATAATAACTACTAATGATAATTTTTGTGTCTGAATCTCCTTAGTATTTCCTTTTTCTGCAAAATTTATCAGACCCTACCATCACACTTGTTAGGCCTTTCTTTGATATGACTGCAAATAGCAGGATCTAAGACCTTAAGATAGAACAGAAATTTATTTCTTGTTTCTTTTTTCTTTTGGATGCATTGTGATTTCCAATCTGGGTAACATGCTAAGAGATGCAACAGAGATACCAAATCATGGTATTGAACCAGTGGTTTTCAATTTGTAATCTACTGACCTTGAGCAGCCCATGGCTTTATTCTAAAGCACATTTATCATCAGTAGGCATAAGCTTGCCAAGTGGGACTTGGTAACCCCAGTGGAAAGCTGGATGAAACCATAACATACATATATGAGGAAATAAAAGACATATGTATAATGTATGTAAAATTTGTAAATTTTACTAATGGAGTATGTGCACTTATTTGAAGAGATGCATCACTTCTCATTTTGTTCTTACACTGCTCTTCCCGGAATTAAAGATAAAACTGAACAAAACACAGCACCCATCTTTACTTCTTTGATGATGGCATCTTAAGTAGAATCATAACCATGGGACAAAGGGTTAACATACTGCTTCTTGAAATACAGGGAATAAAGTGTTTATTTTGTATAAATAATACATCTTCCTAAAATCAAGTTGTTTTTTAATCATGTTAATATGGAATGACCTTTCCTTCCAGTACATCACACCCCAGTAAAAATAAAGAGAAAAAGACAAGATAATAAGAAAAAGTCATAAAAAAATTAGGGATTACTATTATGTACTGTGCATTTTTACCTTCATAAACAGCCCTAACTTGTCTTTCTATAAGAACTTAAATTTGTTAAGACGACAGGTTTTTGTAATAACTCTTATCACCTGTTCATTGGGAGTGAAAACTAAAATGTAAAAAACCCACACTGGACAATTTTGAGCCAAATATAGGGAAAAAGAAGTATAATTAAAGGCGTAATTCAAAGTAAAATTTCAGAGCATTATGTTTTCATTCACTAAATTTCCTGAATTACAAATCGAATGTATTTGTTAAAGTCTGCTGAGGAAAATTAATGACTAGCAGGTGCTTAATTAGCCTTTAATAATTTATAAGAATCTATTTTCCTCTTTCTTATGTTGTTGTACCTCATGAATATCAAATCAACTACTATGGTTACACCACTGTGAACTTGGAATGAGATTAGAATTGAGCCCAGAGTGACAGCAGTTACTAGGAAAAAAATCAACTGGAAGGGTAAACAATTCCAGGCTGTACCAGCAGAAACATTAATGAATTTTAAAAATCACTCAGAAAATTGTCTTTTTCTTTTTCAAGGGATGAATACATACGTTGGAAAATTAGGGGGTTTAATTTCCTTCTGTTTTCTCTTTTCAGTCTGACATTTCTGCTATACAAAAGTAAACAGGGCAACTTGTCTCAAGGCTGCAAAACCCAAGAGAACTCCAACTGTATTGTATAAAAGTTAGATAAGGCCTGCAAAGAATATCCTGAATGTTGTTACTTCAATTCCATTTGGATTTAATCAAGAGAAGCTGAATTAGTTCATTCAATAAAGGGCAAATACCATTTTCACTATTCCTGTTGAGCTCTACTTGGTTTGCACACATGTATTACATCCAATGAGACAATGTGATTATAATTAAGATCGGAGATTGTAGGCTTGAGATGCACAGAAGAATTTCATTCCACGTATACATGGACACTTCATATCCATCAGAACCTTAAGGGTTGTCATACTGCATATCTACCCTTAAAAGAATACATATGTACTTCTCTAAGAGCATCCTTTTCAAAATGTTTCAGCTCTGAACTCCATAGGCAGGAATTCTCTCTTTTCTCTGTCCAACACACAGCATTCAGGAGGCTCCAGTCTTGATGAGGATCTTCAGCCATTATCATGCTGTAAATTATTTAATGAAGTTACAAGCAGATGTCTCTTCTTTGAATGCTGTTGCTAAGCCTCTGGTGGCTATGATCTTAATTACACTGTTAACCACACTACTATAATCTCTGCTGTCACTCTTCAAAAGACTTGGAGCACAATCTAAAATGGTTGAGATTCTCTCATGCCATAGCCAAGTGCTCTCAACTCTGATTATATTCTTTGGGAGGCAAGAAAATTCAGCACCTCTTGTAGATTTCTGTCTGATGCTGCAACACAAGTTCTAATGACTAGTAGCAATGACTGTTTAAATGAAGACTACACGGAAAATGAATCATTATACCTTATGTGGACTGCATGCTGATCCCACATTCACTTGAAGAACTATTAACTGTACAAGAAGAGATTCTACTAAAATTATAGGGGTTATAGTAAAGAACAGAAGGAGCCTGTGCCTCAGGCATGGAAAGATTTAGTAACACAGTAATTTTTCTTTTTATGAATGACTTCAGAATATCATTTGTTATAAAGAGTAACTTTATTTTTTTACATTATCAACAGTATTTTTTATAAACTTAAACTAGATGTTTATATTTAAACAAAACCAAAACTGTAAATCAAAATTTAGCTTGCAAAGTCTGTGTATTAAAGAAGCCACATGGTGACCAGGAAGAAATAAAATAATGGGTTTTATTGATTCTTATGCATGTAAAATTAATCCTTAACTGGAGGAGTGAAATCTCCAAGATAAACAAGTTAATTCCTGCAATTTAAAAAGTCTACCATGGGAATGTATTAAAAATATGCTTTAAATATGATTACATGTTAAAACAGTTCAAATTTAAAATATATTGGTTTAAACCCCTGAATCATCTTGTATTCTTTAGTTGCTACAAAGTGAGAAAAGCTTCCAAATTGATTGTAAACAAATGGGAAATAGGGATATCACTGTATTTTTGGTGGGAATTATGCTTTCATAACTTGTATAAGCATATATTTACTATTATATAATTATTTACAGCTTCCTAATTTAAAAAAATAAAGTGATGTGAATTTTAATTCACACAAAAAGTATCACTGTATGAACATGAGTGCATAGTACCTACCAGGAGACATCATGGATTGTTCTTGGAATTGTTTCAAAGCATCCTTCAATCTCTCAATATCCTGTAGCAATACAAGGGATTTCAGCCGATGCAGATGAGTCACATCTGAGGAAGAGATGGTGTGAGATTCAAGATGTTTTAAGAGCTCTTGGGCAGTTGCTGAATTTACAGCAGCATCTCTGCATTCTGATTTCTCTGGAAAAACAGTTAGAAAACTATGTTAAAAATATTCAGTGAGCTCAGAGAATTTTCCTAATTATACTTTCATTTCTAAGACAGCATCTTCCTTCTTAATACAACTGACAACCAAATATCAGATGCTAAAGAGCAGCTTGTTAAACATGTTTTGTTAAATATTAAAACAACAGTAAGGTGAAAACTACAAAAATTCAATAAGTAAAAAGGACAATAGGATTCATAATGATAGGAATGCAAGAGGAATCAAATTTTCAAATTTAGCAGAGGAAGAAGGTGTGATGAAGAAACTGTACTGTGGCCAAAGCACTGTGTTTTTGCTTCCTACACACTGTGTATTATAAATTGCACACACATTTGGAGAAGGGAACAACTCTGTGGAACTACTGCAAAGCACTTCTGGAGGCAAACAGTTACGTTGGTGTTGCACCTTTATGTTTTTATTTAAAAAGCAAGTATCACAGCATGCAAAACAGCAGAGAAGGACATACATGGTTGTAATGGGTTGACCTTGGCTGGATGCCAGGCACTCACCAAGATGCTCTATCACTCCCCTTCCCAGTGGGACAGGACAGAGAAAATGAGATGAAAAACAACTCATTTGAGTTAAGGCAGTTTGCTAAAAAAACCCAAAACCACAAAAAACCCCCACCAAAACTAGTGGATGTCTGCACATGCATAATTAAAGAGGAAAAAAGGTTTACTCTCTATTTCCCACCAGCGAATGATGTTCAGCCACTTCCTGGGAAGCAGAGCTTCAGCCCATGTAGTGGCTGCTCTGGAAGGCAAACACTGTAAAATAAAAAATGCCCCCAGTTCTTCCTCTCTCCCTTAGCATTTATATCTGATGTAAACTGGTATGGAATATCCCTTTGGCTAATTTGGGTCAGCTGGCCTGGCTCCCTCCCAGGATCTTGCCCACTCCCAGCCCCTTGATGGAGGGGAATGTTGGAGAGACAGAGCTGATATGATGCCAGCGCTGTCCAGCAGTAGCCAAAACTCTGGTGTGTTATCAACACCTTTCCAAAGCACTGTGGGGGCTGCTGTGCACAAAGTAACTCCAGCTCAGCCACACCCAATACAATTGTTTATACAGTACTAAACCATAAATTCATTCTTCCATTCCAGTAACAATGTGTTGTCTGTCCCTTTAACCAAACTCCCTTTAATTCTGTTTTTTACCAGCAAGACACCTGAGAAGTACACAATTTTCCCAATTCAGTTTTTTAATATATGTACTAGAAGCATAGTCGAATGTGACCATTTTAAAATGCTGCTAAAAGCAATGGCTTCCAATTTTATAAAAAAAGAAAAATACTGAGTGTTAAAGTCATTCAACTAGAAAAGGTAAACAGCATAATGTCAGATCTATATATAAACTGGGATTTGCCTAACAAGAAAGTTAGTCACACTGATTTACAGATGTCATATCTCATCTGCAGATGAAGTTCCTTTCACCTAAGAATTCCTCTCTGTGGCTTCCTAGGTCCTCACTGGCTCAACACTCTGATCTGCTGGTTTGAAACTAGGGCCAGTCAGTCTGTCAAAAACTGCCAAAACCTCAACTTGACTTGCAGGAAAGCTGGAAGTTCAACAACACTCTTTCTTAAAACTCAACATGCAACAAAGCTGTGGATCAGGTTTCTGTTCTGGGTCACGTGTAAACAGCAGAACCTGAAGAATTTCAATCTTGCTCGGCCACTCTGGAGTTCCACTACAGCAAATGCATGTAGTTTAGCTTGCATTTACTTAGCCATATGGTGAAGTAGTAAAATTCTTAATTTTGGTGATGGAAATACCTTAGCCAGAAAGTAGGATAGATTTCAAATGCTAGGCTTAGTATGAAGACCTGATGCAGCAGAAAAATTTAACATTACGCAAAGAAAATTCTGTGTATAGATCTTGAAAAAAAAATTAACATGAAATTCCTGATGTCATCTTAACAAGGTTTTCATAGTAATTCTGTAACCAAAAGATGAATTTTATGGTACTAGAAGCCGACAGCTCTGACTTAAGATGGACTAATACAGGCAGGTAAGCTGTTTAATATTCTCCATTCAGCTCCACAGTGACCAGTGAACATTCAACAGGCCATTAGGGATAAATCCATGCAATTCTTTTAAAAGTACTATGGAATGTGCATTGAGCATCAGTTCCCATTCATCTTGTTCACAAGCATTTTATGCCAGTATACTTTCCCAGTGCCAATAGTATCTTCCCCATTCCTTTACAGGCTGTCTGTCTAGATTTCCTTATAGAATACAAATAAATCTCCTCCTGGAAAGGAGAACATTCTGAAAAGTAGATTGGTTTAGAGATACTAAGCATAAAAGTAGTTAAGGATAGCAATTGCCCTCATTTGAAGTTCTCTGAAAGCAAGTAATCATTCTGGGCGTTTGCTTGCAGAGGGAAGAAGAATTTTAACCACTTGTCCCAAGTGCATTGGAATGTTTAACAGAAGAGCAAGGAACACCATGTATATTTTTAAAGACAGAGGACCACAGGTTTTTTCTACTGATGTGAATTCTTACATATTCATTTACACACCATAAAGTGGGACAAATACTAGGTACTCCCATGTCTTACTGAGTTCAAGAGAGACACTTCTTTAGTAGATTTGTCTCATTTTACAGCAGTAACAAATGCATAAACATTTTCCCCTGTGTGGTAATACTCATAAAAAGAAAGGAGAAAGAGTGGTACATACTGTCAGCAAAATAAATTTGTTGTGTTGCCTGCAGGAAGTCCAGAATGCTATCTGCCTTTTCATCTATGTCTTTTAAGCCTGCTGCTTCTTTGTTGTTTTTGTCAGGCTGATACGTAAAATCCACACCGGTAGTTTTTGTTACTAAGCCAGCCGCTCTCTTTTTTTCTTTCTGTCGCTTCTTTTTCATTTTCCTCTTTTTGTTTTTGCTTATTTTGGGACCGTCTGTTTGTTGTAGCTGTAAATTATCTTGAAAAACACTTTCTTGCATTCCCGAATCTGTTTGTTCTCCATCTAAATTACTAGAGATTTGTAAACTGCTCTTTTGTTTCCTCCTTCGAATGCGCTTTCTCTTGGTTTGCCCTTGATATTCCTCTTCTGCGAATTCAAAAGAGACATGAGAGCTGTAAATAAGAGCATCTGTAATAAGCATTTTAGAACTGCATACAATGAAATATGACACCCTTCAAATTCTGGGATACCTGAGTGGCTCCAACCTTACTTTTATGCTTACAATGTCTTTCAGTACTACAATGTCAAAGTCAACTTTTCTGAATGCATTAAAAAGACAAGCTTTTTTCCCTTCTGCTTCAATAAAGACTGTATTCTCCTTCATGCTACATACTTTACAACTCATTTACTTTCTTAAGGCAGATAATATGGTTCTATACAGAGTGAGGTCAAAAGAATCCCCAGAGCAAAAAACAGTATGGGCAGGCTGGGTGACATGGCATGAGAGAGCTCCCCAAAGAGTCCCACACTACCAGCTGGTAGACTTGACCAAGAACACAAGAAGAATGTGCATAATTTACAACGAAAGATGATAGTGTTTATATTAATGATACCCATTCATGACAGTGCTGTGCATTAAAAATACCAGGCATCTCTTTCTGACTCATCTATTTTCTACTCCTTAAACATTCTCCTCCTTTGGGATATCTTACTGCTAGCTCAGTTTTGGACATCAACTTTATAGGAAAAGCATGCAAGGCAACAGTGACCTTGGTAAGTAATCACCAATCTCTTTTAACAGCCTGCCTTGCTTCTGTTGTTCACTTGCTACATTATAATTTCCTTACTACCTAATTCTTCAAAAGCCTCAAATGTCACAGGAAGTAAGTCCCACTTGCTCTTCAAAACAGGTTTTGTGCTTCTTTACTCAGATCTTATCCCTGTACACAAAGCCTGAGTTTTAAAGTAATCTGACCCTCAAATGATTGCTCCTCTGACACACTCACTTCTGAGGGTTAGCCCCTCTAGCACTAACCAAGTTTTGGCCACAAGCCAACACCCATCTTCCCTCTGAGTGCACTGCTGCTGAAGTCCGTATTCCTGTCTATAATAATTCCTGTCTAACTAATAAATCCCTCATTCATGGTCTAACAAAATCCTCAGACATTTAAACATCATGGATTGCAGAATGCCAGTTTTATTCTATATACTGAGGTTGCATGACAAGATTTTGGTCACAGGGGCTACAGGGGTGACTTCAGTGAAAAGTTGCCAGAAGCTTCCCGTATGCCCAGCAGAGCCAATGTCAGCCAGCTCCAAGATGGACCTGCTGCTGGCCAAGGCTGAGTCATCAGTGATGGTAGTAACACCTCTGGGATAACACAGTTAAAAAGGGGAAAAAAGTTATTGTGCAGAAGTAATTGCAGCCAGAGAAGAGCAGAGCGAGAACAGGTGAGACAAACAACTCTGCAGACACCAAGGTCAGTGCAGAAGGAGGTGCTCCAGGTGCCAGAGCAGATCCCCCTGCAGCCCATGGTGCAGAATATGGTGAAGCAGCTGTGCCCCTACAGCCCATGGAGGTCCATGGCGCAGCAGAGATCCACCTGTGGAGGACCCTCCACTTGAGCAAGGGCAAGCCTGACGGATGCTGTGACCTCATAGGAAGCCCATGCTGGAGTGGGCTCCTGGCAGGATCTGAGGCCCTGTGGAGACAGGAGCCCACATTGGAGCAGGTTTGCCGGCAGGACTTGTGACCCCACAGAGGACCCACACTGGAGGAATCTGTTCCTGAAGGACTGCACACTGTGGGAAAGGACTAATACTGGAGCAGTTCATGAAGAGCTGTCTGTGGGAAGAATTCACACTGGAGGACTGTCTCCCATGCGACAGACCCCATGCTGGAGAAGGGGAAGGACTCCTTCCCTGAGGAGATGAAGTGCTTGTAACCCTCATTCCCCATCTTCCTGTGCTGGTGGGGAGGAAGTAGAGAACGGGGAATACAGTTAAGCCTGGGAAGATGGGAGATGTGGGGAGGGGGGTGGCACACAGGAAGGTGCTTTTAAGATTTGATTTTACTTTTCACTATCCTGCTCTAATTTTGATTGGTAATAAATTCAGTTAGTTTCCCCAAGCTGAGTCTGTTTTGCCCATGACAGTAATCGGTGAGTGATCTCTCCCTGCCCTTATCTTGTGAACCTTTAGTGATATTTTCTATCTCCTGTCCAGCTGAGGAGGACAGTAATAGAATGGCTTTGGTAGGTGCCTGGCATTCAGCCAAGGTGAAAACACCACATTCTAATGTTTTGCTCTAGAAAGTTAAGACATTAATCCTTCCCTCAACCCCTACCTGCATGTTTCTAAATTCCTAACAGTGCCCTGAGCCTAGCACTCTTATTTATCTGGATTTACACCATTCTCTTAGGGTCAAAGCAACCTTGCTTGGCTAAGGCTGGTGTAATACAGGAGAGACATCTGAAGCCTAATGCTTGTTTCAGAATGATATGCATAATCTCCTGAACTGTCTCTGACATTCTCAGCTTGTTTGGCTTTCTCATCACTCCTCCCCCTAACCAGTCTTTGTCGCTATTTTCTCCATGGTTGGAAGCCCTCTCTTTAATTTCTGTTTCTTTTTCTGTCTTGAACTCTGCCAGCTCTGAGCCACTTTCTCTTTAAATATCACTACAGACTTTTAGTTCTTTAGCTGTCAGATGACTCACTGCAAAGCAATTTTCCATACTTTCAATGAAGAACACTGCATAAAAATAAATTTGCTGTATTGTAATTGAACACCACAGCATGTTAAAGACACGCCAAACGTCACCCTGGACCCACAGTGTGGAATGTTTCGCACCCATGGTATTTGAGCTAAATATCTTTATATGTGATTTGGACATATGGGATGTGGGAAAAATAACGTCTGTGTCATCCTGAAGGAATAAAGTATCAGAACTGAAGGCAGATATGAATAGTGAAAGATGCTATAAACAAAACATCAGTGTTTCATCTAGAGATCTAATTTGGATTTTCAGGGGAGTATTTGTGTTATAATAGGTGAATTTCACAGCAAATATATATACATTGTTTTGCAAAATTTCTCAGCCCTCTGTTAACCTGAACAGCACTGTTTACTAATAACACTACTTTAACCTGTGCCCTCAGCAAAGCAGCGTAACTTGCTCTTTAAGCATCTGAGATCCCCAAATCTCAGTGAAATGACAGCATGTCATGCAGCCAAGCACCCTTCTTTGGTTTGAAATCACTTGAAAAAAAACAGGGCAGAAGCCAGACAGGGCTTAAGATAACCAATGTTTTGAGTCAAATCCAAAAGTTTCCTTATCCTAAGTACCTCACGACAGCTGTCAAAAGGCAGAATGAATGTAGCCTTCCCAT
The DNA here is from genome assembly GCA_013397115.1 of Edolisoma coerulescens. Classification (NCBI taxonomy): domain Eukaryota; kingdom Metazoa; phylum Chordata; class Aves; order Passeriformes; family Campephagidae; genus Edolisoma; species Edolisoma coerulescens. The sequence goes on along the minus strand of VWZW01004706.1, from coordinate 92,736 downwards.
GTGTAGGTATTAAGATAAATGCCTGACGGAAAGGAAACCAGAACTATGCTGACTTTCCTCCAACGCAGGAAAGAAACACAAGACTCTGCCTAGTTCTCTTGAGGAGCTAGAGTGGCAGTCCTTTAGCAGTTTTTGTCATTCTTTGCCCTGTATTCTAGTATCTGTGTAGTATCTACTGTTCCACGTGTGGGAGCTACCAGTGATTCAACATCAGGAACAAATGAAATTAGATGCTTACGAATGCAAAGCAATGCAAACAAAAGGGATTAATGTGAACAGCTCGCTGGTAGGGGTAAAGTGAGTTGTTATCAGCTCAAGAAAAACAAAAGCCATACCTGTGCATCAGCATGGAAAGCTCAACGAAAACATCTACTGAGTTAGTATCAGTGATCATAACAGCTAACACCTTGTTTGCATACATAAGAAAAGAGATCGAAAATAACAGGAAAAATATTCCAAAGCTATTATATAAACCTATTGTACTGTTCAAGCTTGTAATACTGTGTTTCTTAGCATAATTCCAGAATAGTAAGATTCTGGCAGGCAAAAGGGGGACTCAAACAGAAGTTAGCAGAGAAAGAAACTCCAAAAAGATTTGTATGGTTTTTGAAAGAGTAACAAAATAGACTTAATTTCTGCCTCCTCATGTGAAAACAAGGTGACATGCAATTAATCTGAGCTATTTCACAAGCTAATAGAAGAAAGTAAAACCTTTTTTCACTAATGGTACAGTTTGCTATGGACTTCCCACATGTGTGATATGCAGAGGAGCCAAGAGAACTGCTTGTTCATATAGCCAGCAAGGCTACCTGATTACAACAGCCATGCTGTAAAATATAAATGAAAGTTATACAAGAAACATACACCATAAAGTTTATGTCACAGCCCACACAATGACCTTAACAAATGACATGTTCAGTGGGATTCACCTCCCACAGCTTCAGCTGCCTGAAAACACTTAGTGCATACTTAGACCTATGCTCCCTCTCATAACCCAAAAGACACTTGCATCTGCAGAAAGCAGTTTATCTCATCCTAAACCAGCAGGGATGGAAATACAACCAGAAGGATTTCATCTCTCTCTCTCCCCTTCTATTAACCACAAATGAAATCGAGATGACGAGTTCTGACTAGATGGTTGCAATAACTGTAAAGAATCAGCCTCTTTTACAAAAATTATTGGTACACAGGAAGGTGTTTCTTACCATGAGTCTGCTCATCAGATGATTTTTACTAATTAACAAAATCCACTGTTTTATAAAAAAAAACCCAAACAAGACCCAACTTTTGAATGATTCTCTACATTTCAAGCCAGTAGGGAGCCCTGATAAAATTTCAATAGATACAAATTTGGTTCTAATAATTTTTCCCACTGACAGAAAACGTTTGTTATGTCAAAGATGCGTAACTATAACAAATGCAGGGAATATACACTATGCAAGCAATAGTATGTTGAGCAAGTGCTTAAGCAACAATGATAGGATTAGCTTTTGAACCACACTAACCTTAGCCACAACTATAGCTACAGCTTGCTCTAATTCCACAAGGGCTGATGATTCTTCTCCTGTTCCATAATGGTCTGTCACCTCTCTCCCTCCTATCTCTGCTCCACAAGTTGCTTAATTGATCACATAATCCAATTATCCAAGAGCAATTGACTCTAACCTGTTTAGTCTGCACTTGGTGCTCTTTCAGACTGAGCAAAGAGCCTTCCAGATGGAATGCCCATACACATTTTCCAGTCACAGTCATAATTTCATAGGCCTTTCTTTCAGCCTTAATAAGAACCCCTTCCTCAAGAACTGTTCAGAATTCATTTTTTTTTTGCATAGATTGCTTTTTGGATGCAGTTTACCACGCAGGTGCACAGTCACACTACCCTGACTGACAGTATGACATGGAAGTGGGAATGAGCGGCCTCAGAATGTAAGTCAGTACTAAAAGAGAAAGACATTTTCTAACAGCCTATCTTACCTTGTTTGAAAGTTTTAAATGTTTTCTCCATTCAAGCTGAATGTTTCTTTAACAGAACAGAGGTAGAAATATGTAAAAAAAGGACTTTAAATGAAATAAGAGGACTCATTTTATACATACAGCTTACTGAATTGTGATAGTGAAAAGTCATCACAGCCAGTTTCTGTCTTCAAGGAAAAATAAAAAAAAATTTAAAAGAAAATTGACATGAAGATTCCCAATAAGCTAACTTATTAATGAGTTCTATTATATTAGCAAGGTATTTTGTATTCATCATCAGAGCAGCTGGAGAGACAAAGAGATTAAATACAAAGCTTAACATAGGCTAAGAGGAACAGCTGACTTCCTGCTGTCCAGACTAACCACCAGCATGAGCACACTGCTGGCAACTCCATGATGGAAAAGATAAGCTTCCTTGAGTTTATCTTTACTATTTCAGTTCCTTAAGACAATGCCAGATAAAAACATTGTGAGACAGCATCCTATAAGACAGTGGTAAGTGGGAGGCTGATTACTTAGGTGTCTGCAAGTCTAAGGGATATGAAATTCCATAGTACGCAAAACAAAGTTTGGCTCTGAGAATAAGATGGGATTTTTGAATGCTAAGAATTTTTAAAAATCAGGTCCTTGAATATTATTAGAGCAAACTTCTAGAACAGGGGAAAGAAAAAGAGAGAAAAAAATATCTAAAGTAGACTGAGGAAAACAGAGTCAAAAAATATCCTCTCAGCTTTAGGAATCCATATAATGGATCATCATGAAGCAAGTATGGTAGCTGGCTCTGGCGTTCAAGTCCCACAGTTGGATCTCTGGATGTTGCTCATGGTAATTCTGTAACTCTGTTGGTTTTTGGTTTTTTGGCTTTGGGTTGGTTTTTTTTTTTCCCCCAGATGAAACAGGATGTATGCCCCACTTGATTTTTCAGCCAGTTTAAGCTCTTTTCTTCTCCTTGATACTGCATGAATCTTCCGTGGCGTACCATGCAGTCAATGCAGAGGAGTTTAATTTTGGTTTAGGATCTTGTAAGGGAAAAAAAAAAAGTTATTTTTAGAGTCAATTAAGATAGCTGCAATTCGACCAAGAGTGAAAAGCTGTGGCTAGTGAATGCAACACAACGGAGTGGTTCATTAGAATAAAAGCAGTATTGGAAAGATCTCAGGCACACAAAATGATGTTACTATTTTTTCACTCTTTTTTGTGGAAACTGCTTCAAATCATCATTTGAAATCAGAGAAAGAAAACCGATTAAAAAACTTTAAAACTTTTAGTAATGTGCAACACTTGTAATGTAGAAAACTGCAAAAGACGGAAGCTGTTTAGGATAGGCACTGTCTTTTATTTTTTCATTCATACTATATTTGTGTGCTGACAAATGAAGAATTCACATAAAACTGGCAAATGTTGCGTAAGTGCTGCCTACCACAAAGGAGTATTACCTCCTGGATTTTAAGTAAATCCAATTAACACTAATGACAATAATCAGTTAAAGGCAGATACCACTTTCTGCATAAGTCTTCAATTGTAAATGTTCGCCTGGCTGTACATACAAATGAATTTCTCTTACTCGTAAGTTAAGTCAAATTCCAGCCATAGGAGGAAATGTATTTGGTCACAACAAACAACTACCTACTTCTATATCCTGTATCCAACAGCAGCCATACACTGCATTCAAGAAAATGTCAATTTTGAACTTACACAGAGGTATAATGATGGTCGTTCTTTTGCACTTTTTACCCTAATAATTGCCACAATTTTATTTGCTTTTTGATTGGTGCTGAGCGCTAAAATGTTTTCACAGTTATTCATCATATTGTAAAATCTTACTCCTACTTGGTAACAGTCAGTTCTGAGCTCCCCATTTTGCAGGTGAATTTTGACTGGTTATTTTTTCCTAAGTACATCACTTGACAACTGTCTAAGATGTGTTTCATCTGTCATTTTTGACAAATCATTCAATCTGGGATTACAATGCACCAAACTCTTGCCTTCAGTGCAGTCGATATCCATGTAGCCATCAGGAAACCTGATATCACTGTTTACTCTTCTTACCTGACCATCTATTGAACACAAGCCTCCAGTTGTGACCTCTGTGTTTTGAGAACTGCTGCATTCTCTTCATCTACTTCTCTATTCTGGGGCTTCATCTTTCAAGTTATGTCTATGTGCCCTCTTCGGAGAGGGGCTTTATCAAAAACTTCGTGGAAATTCAAGGAAACCACATCAGCTGTAGCATCCTTATCCATGTATTTCCTATATCTTCAAAGATTCCAAGATGTCTGTATACTTCCTCTTTGCAGACCTTCTCATCTGTCCCATTCAGATCACAGGTTATCAAGCATCCACAAATATTATTTTGCATCCTAATTTGTGCTGCACTGCCTAAAACAAACAACAAGATTACAGGCTTGCAGTTCCCTGGATGATTTAAGAACTCTTTTAAAAAACTCACTTCACAGTATCGAACCTCAAAGTCTCTGACAAGGCAATTTGAAAAGCAAGTATCTATGCATCCTTGTCAGTAATATGGGCAATTTTTTTCCTTAAATTCTTTTTGAAAGTTTAGGTGAATAAAATCTGGTACTTGTGATTTTATTTTATAAATTTATTTTGTTGCATGACCATTACATCACTTCAATTTCACATATCCTTTCAGAAAAGCCAGGAGGAAGTACTGCATCAGGGGATTCTCCATAGTATTTTTTCTACAGCTAACATCAACACAAAAGATTTATTTAACTTCTCTGAAACAGGCCTCTCTAAATACTCATTCTACACCATGATTATTGGATCAGAAGAGTGGCAGACACATTGCTCCTGGTGCATCAGAAGTAAGACCTATTGCCAGTTTTAATTCTATATAACATTTGCTCAAACACTCCTTCGCCTGTCTTACCACGTTCTTACATTTAAATATGTTTAATACATCATTTGGGTGTGAATTCAGTTTTTTAAAAAACACCTACTTCTTTCTAACAACTTCCTTTACTCTGTTGTCTGGCTCTGCTGTCTTTCTCTTGCTTTTTCTCAAGCCTTTCATGACAGGTGGTGGGCGCTGGCCTTGAATATCACATATGGTGTCCTTAAGTAGCTTCCATACCACCTGGTACAACTTCCTTCTCTTAGCTGACCTTTTTTAGGTTCTTTTTAGTAAGTACCTTTGTTTTCGTGCAGTGTTCCTTCTTGAACTGTTGTGGATTGTTGTTTGTTTCCTGTTGTTGTTTCAGCACGTTGAACCCAATGGGTGCTGTTGTGACGCGCCTCTTGTGAACCAAACTCCACGTAGGATAAAGTGAAGGGTCTCATTTCCTCTCACAGCTCCACTAACCAATGTCTTGGTTATTGACTGTGTCTAAAATCTGAAACTTTTCACAACATCCTGATGAGACACTAACGGAGAAACTGAAGATCCCATTACTGCTCTCTCTGCTGCTTCTCTGATCTTTCAGCAGTGAGTATTCCCAATCCCAGCTGGATACATGATGAAACAGACTCTAAGCTTGCTTTGCTTTTTGATATGTACACTCAGTCCACACACACACTGATCTAAGGCATCCAGGAGATATCTGAAACTATTTCAATGCATGAATTAATTTTAGCAGTAATGTTTTGGGCCTCCTGTCACTATGTACAGAAAGCTATACTTCACGAAGCCCCCAATCTTTCTTAAATAGCAACATTTCTGACACAAATTCTGTACCATTCAATGACTTAATTTTTAAATGAAAGCACATATTTTGACCTTTTAGTGATCTTTTACTGTTTTAAATTTCAAACTCACTGTCTTCATTCATTTTGGCATTTTGGGGTGATGTGCAAACAGACTCAGTCACCATTATTTGGAGGCATCATACAGCATTTCCTAAATGGGCTCAGTTGTGGTCCCCAAAACCACTGAGAAGTATGTTGACTCAATGAGGAAAATAAAGTAAAATCACAAAGCCGAGCATATTCACATACAAGAAAAAAGAGAGATTCAATGAAAATCAGTAACTATTTTGAAGGCTACTAAATCAGAAATGCTCAAGAATCTTAAGCAGCCACAAAGACTAATTGCTACTAAATAGAGAAATCTTCTTAGTCTTTGGCTAAGTAAGATAACATCTCTGTATTGGAAGAGATAGCACCACTATGAATGGGAGGGGGAGATTTGTAACATTAATATTAAAAAACTGGAAACATTTTAAACATTTGATGTCCCATTTCCACTTTAAAAATTTGTTCTTTCTCTTAATTTTCAGGACACAAACACACATTCAGAATTTTCTTCAAAGCCTTTTTTCCCAGAGATGGTTTTCAACCAATGGTTGGTTTATAGAATCCAAAGCTCTCCCTTTTGCTCAGAATAACACCAGAAATGATAAGAAATGTTGCAATCTTAAAATCCTGTGCAGCATTTAAAATGTTCTTTCCCAATATACCAGCTAAAATAGCACAAAATGTTTAGACATTATTAAGAGTACAGGGACACAGACCAGAAAATGGGAAATACTGGAAAAACAGGTTATCTACTGGAAAACAGATACGTAGTTTTTCCCCTGTGATGAAACAGCATCTAAGAGTAGATCTAAACTAAAGTACAATCTTTAGCACAATAGAGCTACATAAAAGTACACAGACACTGACACAACAAAATGAAGATACTCAGAAACAGCTCCCTGACCCCAACTTATGTCAGTTATCACCTCAATATTTCAGTTTACACCGCAATTCTATTTTTTGCAATATTTTGTAGTATTTCTTTTTACAAAGCATCTAATAAACAATTATATTTAACCCCATATATGAAAGAGCTGCCACAACTGCAATTTATTACATGGTTCTTCCAGTAAACCCTACTTAAAAACACTCCAGAAAAGTAAAGTCTGAAAGAACGCAGAACTTCCATGTGTTTTATTTTAAACTATTTCCTTCATCCATTTATCTTTGGATCTTAAACTAGATTTGAATTAAATTTACTTAAAGAGTTTCCAAGCAGCTTTGTAAAAGCAGGGATGTTTTAAGACATGGATTAAGCTTACTTGTATTAATCACATTCTTAATTAATTGTGTATTGAAGCAGTAAGTAATTTCTTAATGACCAAGTGCTCTATGTTGAACTAATCATACCTATAAACATGCAGGCAGGTATGCTGGAAAAACGAGCAACACCGCAGGGAAGATCCAGAACAGCTGTAATTTGGTAATTTGTCGGTTTGTAATCGATGTGAACCTGGTGCCACACTCTTTCCCCGGGCTGCAGGTTTGTTCCTGACTGCATGTTGTGCTGCAGCAGCCCTGCCCTGCCCAGAGCTGTGCAGTCACACTGCTCAAACTTTTTTTCCATAGTGAACATTCCAAACCAGCTTTTTAATAAGAAAGCTAGATTTTATTAGAACAGACACTAGAACACCTGATTTCTTTTTTGGAGGTGGGGAAAACTCAAAATGAGGAAAACTGAAACAAAACCATACGTACATAACCTTATCTCCACCTTGCCCACTGCATCCTTGTAAATCAATCCTCTTTCCTTAGGCTTGTTCTCAGTTCAGCACACCAGATACTTCCAGAGTTGCAGAACAGTCTGCACAGTGCTCTCTGTGTCTCTAGGGAATGTCCCTCTGAAGCCTGGATTCCCATTGTTCTCAGCAGACTTCTGGTCTCTGCTGTACAGAGGGTTTATTCCTTGGCCATCATTCCTCTACAACCTGTGTGTCCCCCACATTCTATAAAGTTATTCCCTCTCAGTGTGTGTCTCCTCATCTCCTAAGGGCTCCATCCTGGCTTCTGTACTAAGCAGGATTTTCAAAGAATGAAATATGATATATGACATAAACATGTGATTATTCAAAATAATAAATTAGAAAAAAAAACCAACCACAAAACCCAGCTGAAAGCATCTGTTACAAAAATAAATGTTTGGAAAGTGACTGAAATAATTTTGTCACATGTTCTCAATGAGAGATCACGTAGTATGCACATTCTACTTTGCCAGGTGTTGAATCCATTGTACATCATCTTTACACTATCAGACCACCTATTTCTGGGCACAGTAAAATGTTACTGGGATAACGTGGATCACTCTCTATAATTTCCAGGATTTCTTGTGCTGCTTCCCAAAAGTAAAGCATTTAAAGTGGCAACAGGAGCATAACAACTTGTCTATTCAGCTTAGTAAAGTGTCAAGTTATTTTTAATTCCCATTTAAGTTGTTGAAAAGTAAGAGTTGCTCTGCATCTCATTGAAGAATAGTATCATCCCTTGGAAAATAAGAGAGACTGACTCTTCTTCAGTTACATGACATGATCTGTGAGATAACCCTGCTATGATAAAGGGAAATGTGTACGTCTGTCTACACCTGACTTTGTATTTCATACAAATTTTAAAATCCATCATCTGCTTGCAGAATGCAGTTTTTTCCATCACACACTGTACCCCCAATCCAGATCAGTGCGATGCTAATGCTTTTCATCTTTATTTGGTGCACTGACTAACACCTCTACAAAGTTAGTTTAATTTTTCTTTTCAACATCACAGAACCTTAGGCATCAACAGCTGTCAATCACAGACTACCCATAGTATGCTATGGATATGCAGACTTTTTTGTCTTTGATGCACTTAGAATGTTCATTACTAAATGAATCTCTCACTTGATTTCATGAGCTGACTGATGTATACTACTATTAATCCAGTTGGGATGCAAGTAAATTTCCTTGTTGGTATAAAATGCCATTCCTTCGGGGAAGGAATAAAGAGAGCTTATCCTGCCACAAGCATTTAACTTTAACCATATATGTTGACTTTAAGGCAGGATGTTCTTCCTGAATGAAATATCAAGCAGCAAAAAAGAAATATGTGAGAAGAGGAATAAATCTGGGTCTAGGCTAAATGATATCACAGAATCACAGAATCCCCTGAGTCGGAAGGGACCCACAAGGATCATCAAGTCCAACTCTTAAGTGATTGTCATATTTCACTTTTCCCCAAAACAGCTACTACACCACAGAAAACTTCCTGACACTAGGGGAATATATTCAGAGCCTGATGATATGCATCATGCATAATTTTATTTAAACAAGAAAAACGTAAAAAAAAAAGTTTATTCATTTTACTTGTATCAAATAAGAGCCTTCTTGTCGGTTCCAGGCACAAGCTCGTCCCCAGTATTGTATGTCAGCTGCATAAAGTAAAGATGCTGGATTTAGATGCAAGGAACATAGGCCTGAGAATAATTTTTCAATTTGCCTAAGCAGTAACAGTTACCTTAATTTTAATTAATTAACAAAAACAAGTCTGGTGGAAAAAAAAATATCATTGCAAGCGCAAATGTTCTGCTGGAGTCACAGACTATAGCTTCATTTGGCCTTTTCCACCTTGGGAACACCCAAATTTTTACAGCTGAATAAACACTGCAGGCTAGTTAAGCAAGTAACATAAATTTAAAGAGAACTGTGTGCTTCTGTAAGAAATACATATTTTACATGATTGCTGCTGTTCCTAGCTGTACAAACTATCCAACTGCTTTTACACTATACTATTATTACTCTCATGGCTGTATCACATGCTATACATGAAGCACATGAAAAGTTATTGCATATGTATCAACCTGAATATCTTCTGTTGAGTAGAGGTCACCAAAACTGCCTCCTTGGAAAGTAATGTTTATGTTTTATAAAGACTCCTGGAAGGCTGTTTACTATATGAAAAAGTGCTTTTTAAAAATCAAAACCAAACCAAACCACCAAAACCAATGCACTATGTTCTACACAAGTCCTAAAAATCAAGGGATTTATGCACCGCTCAGCTCTGTTTTGATTTTTTCCAAAGGATATGCAAAATAAATGATGAGAAAGTGGGACATTTTCTTTTATACCAGTGAAGAGCATAAAGAAAGCAGAACAGATAAAATTACAGGTAAAAAAATAAAGTCCAAGAAGCCTGTAGTAAGGTTACAAGCTACCTGCACATCTTATTAGCAAATTCAAGATTCTTAAGGTTTCACTGGAATGCTGGGCTTGAAATCACAAGCAATGATTGTTCAGTGCTGCTCCTGATTCCTTCATAAAAGTCATCTGTTACCAAGTGGGGCAAGAGGCCACACAGTACAGGTTTCTGTCTTCTCAAAGAACTGGGATTTTGACTTTGGTAGCCAGTTCCTGTGTTCACAGGACTTTTTTTCATTCTGGAATAATAAAGACTTCACAAAAATCTTGCAGTAGGTGAAACAATCAATAAATCTCAGGAATGGCTTTAGGCTCTCTGAAGACAAGGACCAGAGCACTGACCTCTGTGAAAGCAGGACTGGGAATGGGGGCCCTCTGGATGGAGACAGCAGATGCCTGGCTCTGTGGTGTTGTCTACTTCTCTGGCTGGGCAGCATTAAGGGAAACTGCAGCTGATATTTTATTATTCACTCACCCCCACAAGGAGATACACGCTCATCAGGATTTTACATAAGATTCATCTCTGCCACTATCTTACACTCTAGCAGGCAGAGAGAACTTTCACTGTACTAACAAGTATGGTGACACAAAAAGTTGGCAGAAGATCACCAGAGAATAGGCTGCAAACAGTTAAGAATAATTCAGGGCTTTCCATTTACTTGGCTTTTAACATAAGCATTTCACTGAAAGCAAGTTTAAGTGTACAAAATTACTGTCATTAAAACAAAAGGTATAAAAAAGGGAAGCATAGAAACCTTGTAAATACATTTGAACTAACAGATATATAATACACAACAGAAGTTTATACAGCTTGTAATGTAACTACTGGAGGCACTTCAATTTAATAGAATTTATATATTACTATAAGAATGTATTTAATACAAGAAAAATGCCAAAGTTAGAGTTTCAGAAAAGGAAAAGCATTGTAGGTCACTATAGAACACATTCAAATAATATAATCATTGTACTTCTACTTAGATATTTTTCTGCGTATGTACAAATTCTTTTGCCAGAAGAACGTGTAACACTATCTCTGAAGCTTTTGCTGAAGTTCTCTATGGAAGTACATATGGTTTTATACTAAAAAAAGTGTGAAGATTATTTTCAAATGCTAACATTTCTGATTATTAGTGAATATTGTATGCCATTATGATTTCTAGATACATGTCAAACAAAATACTGCAACAGAGTTTTTCCTTGAGATTACTGAATTATACATCTAAATTTCACGCAATCAGTAATCTTACAACTTGAAATCAGAAACACGCACACGTAAGTAACATATGAAATAAGGCAACACTGCATATCGTATTTGATAATATTTCATTTTCCTTGATATATTCTTCTTCACTTTCAGAGGAAAAAAAGAATCTCCATCCAAATCTGTATAATATTTAGCACTAAAGGCTCCACCCATCAATAGTATATTCAAGATTATGGTACCAACATTTAGTTGATATTTCATTCAGAACTGCCTATCAGTACTTACTTTACCATGCACTGGTATGCCCCAAAACAATCATGGCCAATGGTAGTAAAAGAATCACCGAAGAGCAGAGAAAAATAAAAAAGGGGGTATCAGAAAATATGGAGGAGGGGAAGTGCCCAAAATCAAACCCCAAAAGCCTGAGAGACAGTAATGGAGTGCATTGGGTTTGTGTGGCCAGGTTTTGGTAGCAGGGGCGCTACAGGCGTGGTTTCTGTGAGCAGCTGCCAGAAGCTTCCTCCACGTCCAGCAGAGGCAATGCCAGACAGCTCCAGGATGGACGTGCCCCTGGCCAAGGCTGGGCCAATTAGAAATGGTGGTAACACCTCTGTAATAACATATGTAAGAAAAATTTAAAAAAGCTATTTCACAGTTGCAATTGTGGCCAGAAAAGAGCGGGGTGAGAACATGTGAGAGGAACAGCTCTGCAGACACCAAGGTCAGTACAGAAGGAGGGGCAGGAGGTGCTCCAGGCACCACAGCCCAGATTCCCCTGCAGCCCATGGTGCAGCCCATGGCGAGGCAGCTGTGCCCCTGCAGCCCATGGAGGACCCCAGGAATGCAGAGATCCACCCACAGCCCACGGAGGAGACCCAGCCAGAACAGGTGGATGCCTGAGAGGAGGCTGTGACCCCGAGGGAGGCCTGTGCTGGAGCAGGCTCCTGGCAGGGACCTGCAGACCTGTGGAGAGAGTAGCCCACACGGGAGCAGGTTTGCTGGTGGGACTTGTGACCCCATGGGGGACCCACAGTGGGACAGGCTGTGCCTGAGGGACTGACCCTGTAGTGGAGAACTGTTGCCTGTGGGAGGGACTCATGCTGGAGAAGTTCATGGCGAAGTATCTTCTGTGGGGGGAACCCCAGGCTGGAGCAGGGGAAGGACTCCTCTCCCTGAGTAGCAGGAGAAACAACCTGTGATGAACTGACCATAAACCTCATTCCTCGTCTCCCTAACCCCCTCTGGGGAGGAGGTAGAGTTGAGAAGGAGGGAGAGGTGGGGGGAAGGTGTTTTAAGGTCTGTTTTACTTCTCATTATCCTGCTCTGACTTTTTAAATAATAAATTCAAATAATATCCTCAAATTTTGAGAATGTTTTGCCTGTGACAGAATGTGACGAGTGATCTCTCCTAGTACTTATCTCAATCTATGAACTCTTCACTGTATTTTCTCTCCCCTGTCCAGGTGCAGAGGGGAGTGAGAGAGAGGCTTTGGTGGGTGTCTGGAATCCAGCTGGGGTCAGCCCACTACATGGAGGTAAATGCAAGATTTTCATTGGGAATTGCCACAAAGGAGAACGATGCCAAGAAAATCTGGCATTTTTTCTCAGGAGGAGAAAAGCTGGCAAAAAAAGACAAAATTAAATATATATCCTGAGATGTAAGCGGAAGAGTTCTATCACTGGTTTATTACTTTAAGTCTTCCCACTTATCCTAAGGCTATGTATTTTTATTTCTTAAGGAGCTATAACAAATTAGTATTTCTCTCCTACAGTGTTCACCTATATACTAAATAAAGTACTGAACGAAGAATCAATAATTTCTTTCTCTGGCAGAAGAACGAGAAAGATAGATATTATGTTCTTTTCAGTAAAAATGTCACAGTTCAGCTAAAAGCTACCATAATATTCACTCCCCTTTCTGGGCTCACAGAAAAAGAGACAGGCTCCTCCAAACAGGAAGTCTGATCCTAGACAGACTTTATTATCATGACTTACTGTAATATCACTAGGTGCCTCACTCTTCTAATTATTCAAGCAGTTTAGTAGAGTATTCTCATATGCCTCAGTGAAGAAGTGGGAAAAAAAAAAATCAGATCCATGCAGAAATGTGTTGTACTGCAGCAGTTCAGGGCATGAAGTGCTACAGACCTGAAGAGCAGCCCTGGAGCCTGCAGCAGTTGCTGCCTCTCTGTGCTGATCTATCAGCACTGGCGCAATATCAACCACATTACAAGATGCATATTTTTGCTCAAGTCTTTATATATTTGGGCTTCCACAGCAGAATCTTGACTATTTTACATAGTTTGTGATATGAGAAGTGCCTTCATCTGAGCACTCAATAAAGTCAGATCCTCTGAGGAATGACTCTTAATAAAGGTGCACACTTAATTCTGCTACCTTGTCTAAAAGTTAATGGAGAACTGATTTAAATTTGTCAGTTACAAACTAAGGTTTTTAGTATACTGAATGAAGGCTGGAAAAGAATATGTGCCATAATTGAGCACTAAGAACTCCTTAAGATGTCTTCACTGTTTTTGCTGCTTCCTCTGGAAAGCCAGCTGAGTAACTAGATACACAGTTCCTGTATTTATTAGTAGCCACTTCCCATAAAGTTTCACAGCAAATCGGTTTTTTATCAATTGGCTGTTGTACGCTTTTGCCATTTTTGGAAATTTATCTTACATGTTGTTGTTTCATAATGGGAATAACAAAGCATTCTATACGTGAGAAGACACACAGTACAGTACTAGCTTTTAACTTTTCATCTTCAGACAGTGACCAAAAAATTGGTTAGAGCTCTTTATTTGTCCAGACTGACAAAAGATGCGTCCATTTCTAAGTATTCAAGAAATGCTTATATACTACTCAAATAAAGTGCATACCTAAATGTAAAAAGATTGGAATGGTTTGTGAACACACTGCAAACTGAAGCCATCCAGATAAGAAAAGTACCTAAATTGAATTTAAGATAGAAGCATGAAAGGAATTAAGCTCATTGTGCATTAAAGATGCATCTTTTTTATTAAATGTGTGTTAGGCTCTCCTTAAGGCGTGGCAACCATTACAGTTCCATTATATTTCAGATTTCTGCATCTAGCTAACCTATTATTCAAGCTACCAAAACAAATGTTTTATCTAATATTATATCTGGCATCATGATAGTGCAATGGCTATCTGACAGTGAAAAGAAAACTACCAAAATAAATTTAACTTTGTGGTTAGCTGTTCAAGGATGCCTATATCCAGTTCAGTGTTACACTCACACCATGGTCCTGTTCCAAAACCACCACCACCACAACATCTACTGAGAGTAATGTACTAAAAAGATTTGAATGGCAGAACTTATTTCTAGCAGTCAGGACTTCAGGGCACATGGCATTTTTCATCCTGTTCTATACACCTTAAAGCTGGATTTATCAGATAATTAGCTTATGCTACATTCTCTCAGTGTTCCTAACATCTATGAATTCAGCTTTTAAATCTTCTTCTTTTTAAAAAAGCAACTGAAGAAACCTTTCATCCATGTTCATTCAATTAGATGGGTGAAGAATTGGTATCATCATCCTAACAAAGCAAAAATAGCTGCATAAAACTGTTTCTGCATTCTCTCCCACTCTCTCCACAGCAAGATGCAGAGAGAGTTTGTTGGGTGAAATATAAGTAAGTCCTTTTGAAATATCATCCACACACCCAGAAATAAAGAGCTTTGAGCAAGTAAGGTCACCTAGTTCTTACGGTATAGTACAGAAGAAGGCAGAACACGTATGAATTCACACAAAACTTCACCTGTCATTAGACCAGCTACACCAAGAGTGGACGTTCAAAGCTATTCTTTAAAGTATCTGCAGCAAGAAAGGAAGTGCCAGATGCTGGCACTGCCCCACAAGTCAGTGAAGGCCTATTGCCCATGTTCCCCACTCCATCCCTACAGAGCTGAGCCCGCAGTTAACTGCAAACTCGCAGATTCAGTCACGTCAGTACAGCTGTGCTGGTTATACCAGCCCAGAGGACGAGCACATTCAGATTCCAGGAGAGGAGTCTGCGAGATGCAGCATTATCAGCTGCATAGAGCCAGAGGTGCAGCTGCTGGAAGGGATTTGCTTTCTGTCAGGAGAGACTGCCTATTGGCCCTAATGCCTCCTCCACACCCGCGACGGCCGAGGCAGCTGGGAAATGGAACTATTGGTACAGAGATGCAGCAGCTTTGTTCAATCATAAGCTGCTCAAAGCATCTGGGCTCCTTGGAAGGCACTTCAGATTGCCCATACTGCATTTTGGCTAGATTACAGCAATACATTTGTGTACACTGGTATTTCTGCCTTTTGCTATAGCAACATCCATTTTTCTCAGCCCTCCACAGATTGCTGGAAAGAAAGAGGGTGAGTGAGGCTGATGCATGGCATGAGCAACACACAGCCTGTAATACTGAACCATCCTGAGCCTACAGTGAAAGTGGGAGCTTCCTTTCTCTCCAACAGTCTACAGTACAGAAGGCTCTGATGGAGTATGCTCTGGTAGTGATTTGAACTCTACACATGAGCCAATTTCCACTTGCAGGGATAAATTGGAAGGAAAATAGAACAAAACTAACAACATTATTTAGCAAAACTACCACGAACGGGAGATCGATGGAAGATGATTTTCACATCTTTCTTGGCACTGGTTACAGTTGTACTGAGGGTTGTTCAGTACTTTCAAACAGCTACCTGTAAACTTTGCAGAGGACAGTAATCAAAGGCAAAGGATATGAGATCAAGAAATTTCCCCAGTGGAGACTGAATGGAGACAGCCTACTGGAAGCTATATCAATGTGTCGCTGTTAAGCCTATCAGTTGCCATTAACTACAACTAATGCTATAAAAAAAAAAAAAAACAATAAAATGCAATCATGAGGTAGGCCTGATTCTGACTTTCAACATGAGATAGCAGCATTTTCTGTACGTCATACAAAATACTTGCAGAAAGCAGTCTAAGAAAAAAAAAGACATGGTTAATACTACCCCCATGTTTTTTTTACTGTCTTCATTTTCCTTGTCCACTCAGCCACACTAAGACCCCTCATGTTAGAAACAAACTTTCTACTCTGTTTTTACAGTGTCCAGAGTTTTAAATACCAAGGTAATATGAATGCAGAACTCCTATTCTTACAAAAGGCTTTCCTCTTCCCCTGCTCCCTATTTTATTTTCAATTTGAAAATTGAAAATACTGCATTGAAACAAGTCTTGTTAGAAAGAGTAACATGGGCCCTCACAGCAAGAGGATGAGCCATGGTCACCTTCTCACACCTAATATTCAACAAGCGTGTTGTCTGTCAGTGGGTATTTGGGTCTTAACATGTAGGACAGCAACATTTTGCATTGGCTTAAAACCAACAGGTTCACAGGCAATAGCAGAGCAGTGGAGGTTAGAATTTTGCATGCAACCAACTATACAGCTGATAAGCAAAATGAAAATATCATGTGATCAGAAATATCCCAAGATCTACAAACCAATTAAATTTCCTGCTTTAACATGTGATGAACTAAGATTCAGAATCACGAAGCACTTGCAGACAGAGACCCAGCTGTCTACTGCCTTTCTCCTTCATCGCGCCCCATACTGACTTTACCCTGCTACTCCATGAAGATTTAACTGCAAAAGCTTAGGTCTTGATTATGTTTTCATTATGAAACAAGGAGGTGAAAGTAGTCAAGCAGTGTCAGATTTCCAAAGTGTTGAGTGTCTGCTCAAATGAGGCAGCAATTATATCAGTGTTGGCTTTTTTGCTGGGATCTAAAGAGGTTGTTGGTGCTGTTCTCTATTTCTTTTCCTTTCCCATCAGCTCCTTACTGTCACTATGACAACAGGAAGCCTGTAAGGCAGCCGCAAGGGAGGAGATAGGGGGAGTATGCTCCAGCTGAAAGGGGTGAAGTGACTCAGCTGGTAGGGAGCAAGAAGGGAAAAATGATGTGCAGTAGGGAAAGAGGAGAAAATAGAAAGCCACAATGCCTCTTCTTTCTCTGAGACTCCTCTATAATAGAACAAGATGCTCAACAAAAATGTTTGTCTTCACTGTAATTAGAAATAAAACAAAAGCAAGAAAAAAAAAAGTCAGAGATAATGGCCCTAATTCCCTCTCCTCCTACTACACACACTGTCACCTGACTAGAGAACCTACTTTAATCAAATTACTTTCAGATTTATGGACATGTAACGAGAAGAGATTCAGTTTGAGAAACCAGTTGTAGCACAGTGGAGTAAGAAAAGCTGAAGGTCAAAGAACTACCACAGAAAGTGAGGGTAATGACCAGAGTCAACATGTCTCATTAAACATGCGCTTGTTGGTTAATTCTTACTCTGCTTAAGCACACATCTCTCCTCTGGGATCCAG
Source organism: Edolisoma coerulescens (assembly GCA_013397115.1). Taxonomy (NCBI): domain Eukaryota; kingdom Metazoa; phylum Chordata; class Aves; order Passeriformes; family Campephagidae; genus Edolisoma; species Edolisoma coerulescens. The sequence continues at coordinate 75,268 of VWZW01004706.1, read as the reverse complement.
CCTAGCATTCTCTTTTATTTTGTTAAAATATAAAGGCAAAAACTAGGTGTATTGGGTTTGCATGGCCAGGTTTTTGGTGGGGGGGGGCTGGGCTACAGGGGGAGCTTCCATGAGAAGCTGCCAGAAGCTTCCTTAGTGTCCAGCAAAGCCAACACCTGGTGGCTCCAGAGATGGACGTGCCCCATGCCAAGGCTGGGTCAATCAGAAATAGTGGTAATGCATCTGTGATAACATAGTTAAGAAGAAATTAAAACAAAAAAGTTGTTGCACATGTGTAATTGTGGCCAGAGAAGAGCGGGATGAGAATATGTGAGAAGAACGACTCCACAGACACCAAGGTCAGCGCAGAAGGAAAGGGAGGAGGTGCTCCAGGCACCAGAGCTCAGATTCCCCTGCAGCCCATAGTGAGGACCATGGTGAGGCAGCTCTGCCCCTGCAGCCCACGGAGATCCACCTGCAGCCCGTGGAGGAGGCCCACGCCAGGGCAGGTGGATGCCTGGAGGAGGCTGTGACCCTGTGGGAGACCCGTGGAGAGAGGGGCCCTGCTGCCAGGCTGGAGCAGCCTGTCCTTGGAGGACTGCACCCCGTGGAAGAGTGACCCATGCTGCAGCAGTTCGAGGGGAGCTGTTGTCCATGGGATGGACTCACATTACAACAGTTCACAGAAAGCTGTTGCTTGTGAGACGGACTCATGTTAGAGAAGTTTATGTACTTCATATCTCCAATTCAAGCCCATTCTGCTCATGATGGTATTTGGTGAGTGATCTCTCCCAGTCCCTATCTCAATCCATGAACCCTTTATTAAATTTTCTCTGCCCTGTCCAGCTGCAGAGGGGAGTGACTGAGTGGCTTTGGTGGGTGTTTGGCATCCAGCCAGCATCAACTCACTATACTACGATTAGGGGTATGTTGTTTTCTGTACTACAGGAACATATAGGAATGAAAGCTTATTTCAAAGGTAAATTTTTGTTATTGAAATGCTTGAGGCTTTTTCAGAAGCATGCAGAAACTAATACAGCATTTAAACATGTACTTTATCTACAGTTATAAAAACATAAGTCAAGGACCTTTAATAAACCATTAGCATGCAGCCACAGCTAAAGTAAAGCACTACCAGTGGATCACATTACCATGTATTCCTTTTTCCTTAATACATTTTCAGCATTTACCCCCTATCCTAACACCACACACAAATTTGAGCTAAATATCTGGGGCAGAATTCTTTGCCATCTGGCTTCCAAAGGCATTTTCCAGAGGGTTTTTTGGGAGTTTATTGGGGGGGGAGGGTTGGTTGCTTGTTTTGTTTCATTGCTTGTTTGTTTTGATGGGGTCTACCAACATCTTAATGTTAGAAACTATCACGAGAAATACTGAAGACTTCAGTGACATTAAAAACTCCTAATTTGTACCATGCGTTCTGCAATAGCCCCATATGCTTGTGACTATATTGCCATTTAGAAGATGTAAATAGTTACAGATAGTGGTAGTTAGAAATGACTGGTTTCTACATTGTATATAAATCTAAATTAGTGATTCATCATTACAGCTTCAATTGATAGCCCAGTCCTGTGTTTAAAACCCTTAGTGGACAGCAGTGAGTTTCTTGGTAAATTCCACACTCATCTTCAGGAGTTTCAGACTCGTTTGCTATGAAATCAAGAGAAGTGATTACTCCATTTTACCTGGCTGCTTGACAGAGCACGGAATTTGCCTGTAACACCGCTCCAGTGTTACACTGGAGTCTGGACATGTTTTCCTCTGAGTGCCTGCCCAAGATACACCTTAAATGTTTATAATTTGTGTCACATTCAGTACATGAGAAATACTTCCAAGCAGATGGGATCACACTAGAAAGCTTCTGCAATGCAAGTACATCAGCAAGCATCTTCTTTAAAGCATACACTTAATTCCCTAAAATTAGGTATGATAAAAGTTAAACACATAACTAGAATTCTTGACAACTCTTAAATCAGGTGTCACTTTAAAAAGGAAATCTTCTCCTGTTCAGCTAGAAAAGGAATCAAAAATTTTCCAAAGCAGTATTAGAGAAGTTGATTTAGGTCCTTCTTAACTTTCAATATAATTCCAGTGATGCAATCAACCCATAACAATGTCAGTGTAAATACAAACATTACTGGACCTACATTTTCATTTTTTAAAAAAAATTAAGCCAGATTTAACAAATGATTAAATACTTTATCTGAACTCTGAAAATAAAAATGATCATTTAATCTCATTCAACTTCAGAAAGAAAACTGTGGTGACTTTATCTATTAAGGAATGTCATTGCATCTATCAACAAATACAAGGACTGCCAAGAGGATATTGAAGGAAAAGACATCTGAAGTACAGAATACTTCAGCTATAGCTGTCACATCTCTGTTTGTGGCATCTTTCACTGTAACTGATTCCAAAATGTCAAGTGCACTTAAGCTGAAGAAGAAACAGGCTGTAGAGAAGAAAGTTCCTTAACATCACAGATATCTCTCCTTCCAAGTTATTGATTAATCTATAAACACCACAACATTTTGAAAAAGCTTATAGTAACAGCCTCAAGAGAGGTGTCACTGTTGCTACAGCATGCTTTCTGATGATGGCATACACATAGACAATTCCTGAAGCTGTTGACAGCTCAGAAAAATCTGCCATTCACAAACTGGAAGCGATACATTAACTTCTGCAAGGACAAAGCTAAACTACAGAATGTTATCACCTGTAATTTTATCACACAAAAATATATTGTTTTAATACTAAACAGTGACATCCAAACTGGCAGAGAATTAAAAACAGAACACCCAAAATTAACTAGGTGAATTCATTAATAAAAATTAAAAAAAAAGACTTAGTCTAACTATTAGAAATACAAAAGAGCTCAAACAACCATGTAATCACTGCTCCTTCCTTGCTGAATTATTGAAACCAACTTTTAAAGTAATAACTCTTTCACAAATAAGTTTTCAACCTGCAAGTCCATGCCACCCTTACTAGAAAAGGAAAGACCCACACCAACAAAGCTAAGAAAAGAAGGAAAGAGAAGTGAACCTCAAAGTAAGAGTTACAGAAGTAGGTGAACGCAGAATAGTAAAACTTCTTTTTTTCAGCAAGTTGTAAAAATCTACACATCTGTATATCAATCCCATTCACTTATTCATGTTACAATTTGAAATATGATTTGGTGCATCTGTGCGGCAAAACGCTATTATACTAAGTTAAGAGCTGTACCGTAGCATCTTTCATTATTCAGGCATGAAGTAATGAAGTAATAAATTAGATAGGATTTTTGTTCATAAGAATTCTTTAATGGGTTTGTCATTCTATTACAAAAATGAACAAAACTGGAAAGACTTTTATTATTTTTAGTTTGCAAATGCAGAATCCTTACTCTGAAACTGCCACAATTCCCTCAATTTGTCTTGTTATAAGCCTTGGATATTCTCACAGAAGTTGCCACAAGATTCTGGACAGCCAATGCAGGAGCAGCTGACAGAAGGCACTGTAAGACAACCTGATTCGCAGGAGGTTTTTTCATAGCTTTTTCTCTCAGATGCAAGATTCAGAAAAGCAACTGTAAGTGTTCTCAAACTCCTTTGTTTTCAAGAGAAGTTGAGTTTATTTCATGTTGAGTTTTTTCCTGAACTATTTTATTTAAAATAAGTAATAGTAGTCATTGAATACTGTTAAACATTTTAATTTACAGTTAAGAAGCCCTACACAAAAAATATTTATTGTATTATCACTGAGATAACTGTATATATGAATGAAATGGTGTGGAATTAGAAGCAGAAGAATTTTTTAATGAACCATTTATTGTAACTTTTCTCTACTGTCACACCCTCTGATTACTTTGAAAACGTATCTAAAACATGAATATATTATTAGTTTCTTCAAGGGTAAAGAAAAACAAATACTACATGCAGTGGTAGAGTTTATATTCTTAAAAAGATGCAGTGAAAAGGGTGATACCTAAAAGAGCTACAAATGTGACTCGAGGATTGAAGTAAATATCTTAGAGCAATACACAAGTGAACCTGTTTAATCAAAAAGATTGATGGTGACTTGATTACTGTGCTTCTTTGTGGGAAGAAAATACTGCTTAACAGAGGCCCTCCATTTCGATGGAGGGAAGCAGAAAAAAGCAATTTTCCAATTTATTTTTTTTATGAAATAGAATGAGACCAATCATCTGTTAGCACTAGAAAGTAGTGGAGCCTCTGTGACATCTTTGAAATGTGGATAGCTTCTTTTGGTTTGGTCTGGTTTCCTTTAAATGCAAAGTCCTGAGCTCAGCATGGGGTAAGACCTCTCTTTACCAGTACAGAAGATTAAATTACACAGTCTAATGACTCCTCTGGTTCGAAGGCTACAAAAAGATTCATAATACTGGAGTTTCACAATTGGTGCTACCTACCAGCAAAAAAAGTTTGCTGCTGACCTTAGCTGCTTAAAACATATTGTTCCCTTGGTGTGTTGAGTATATCAGTTCTGTAATGTATCACATTCCCAACAATTGCCAAGAATGTAAGTAGTCACCATATGATTCATAGTAGCATCTCCTTAAAAACAAACATAAGCTTAAGCACCATTAAGTCTTCCTGAAATGGCTGCCTTTAAGTGAAACAAGACACTACAGACAGGTAAGAGGCTATTCGAATTTTTTCCCCCCCTTTTGTTCAGAAGCTATTCTGGACAACATTAATTTCATCCCGACAGTATCACCATAATGGAACTAGCAGTTTAAACAATAATAATGGACAAACCCGAACATATTTTAGAGCTGACAAAAAAATTATTTTATAATTTTAATTAACTTCAACTTTTAAACAATTTCTCAAAAACAGTTGATGTTGAAATACATATTTTAGTGACTGAGTATTTCGTTCTTCCAGACTAATTTAACACAATGAAATGTCAGCCATGGCACATCTATTCCTCTTGACGATCTTGTTATACTAATTCAGATACTCATATGTGGTTTTCTTAATTTATCGAGAGGACACAGCAAATCACAGTGATATATAACTGAAAAATTTAAATCCTAAAATAGAGTCGTATTATTTTCAGGAGACAAGTTTGATAAACAGTGAAATTATTTTTTGAGTCAGATTTCTTTTTGTTGAATTTCCACATCATTCATTTCCCTTAGTTCTGGGCCAAAAGGATAGCACAGGAACCTTTCCTTACCCAGTACATAAACAGCATGCTCAATTTTTTAGGAAACACAGTGGAAGATTACCTGTTGCCATACAAAATATACCATATAGATAGTGTCAGGATTAAAACAATGCATGCACCACATCTCAACTTAGGAGGTTGGTCCTTTGGGAATACCCGGGACGGTTCTAAACATAATAGATTTATTTTACATATATAAAATATTCATACATACAGTCACGCATGTGCCCTCTTTTTCCTTCAGTATCAAAGGTTCTCATTAGAGCTTTCCTTTATCCCTTCAAAAAAGATCTAAATGAGGGATATACAACTAAATCTAGGTGAGAAAACTAAGTAATCCATGGTGTGATCGCTTAAGATGTTCCTTTTATATTTTATGAACACTGCCTGAAATCACAGACTTCATCCTGCAATAGATTTTGTGTATGCTTAAATGACATACACGAGTAAAGTTAACCACCTCCCTCAACCTTGCAGGATTAGCACAGATCTCCAATTCTGCAATCCTTATTTAGACAAAACTAATAATAAGGGTCTAACTGCAGCAAGAAAGATCTAGCATTAAAGGGGAGTGAAATACTAGAGCAAGTGAAAAAGGGAATGTAAGAAAAATCCCCCTATAAGAAGGTCTTAAAAAAATAATTAGGCAAATACCTGGCAAGAATTAAATCTATAGTCAAACCTACCTTGCAAGGAGAATCACAGATTAAAAACCTTCACTTCAAACTTATTTTTTCTTGATTCCATTACAAAGTGCAAAGCTAAATAACAAACCAATCCAACAATAAATTTCCCAAAATTCCAGATCCTATGTTAACTGTTGAAAAGGTGGCTAAACCCCCAAACTTACTCTTCCTGAACAGTGAAACTGGGATCAGCTAACAGAGTTCTCCATCCAACAGTCAATACTGTCACTAAGCAACATCAACTCTACTTACTGCTATCATGGTTGAGTACATTTGTTCTGAAATACTAAAGGAAAATATTAAATCAACAAAATGGGCAAGTAAAGCCATTGTTCAATATTCTATCCACTGTAAAACCAGGCAGGTATTTATATGACTCTAAAAAGAGACAACATAACTCAATCCTAAATTCTGTTCTGCTTAACTGCTTTGCAATATATCAACATCTAATACGCACAACACATAATCTGATTTATTCATAGATTTTAAACAGCAGCTGAGTACATTTACTACAAAAGTTCCATGCTAATGCCTTAATAAGGATGTATCTCGGTTGCAGCAGTGTTCAGTCTGAATGCTAGTGTTTTATTTAAAAGTAACTTAAGTCCCTGTATAAAACTGAATTTACCTACAAAGTATTTATGAGACTTCGTTTAGTGTTATCAGCAAAACACAGAAGAGGAAGAAGCATCCCTCTAGTATCTGAAAGAAAAGTACATGAAATAATAAACAAAAATTATATGGCATGGAAGGAGAGAAAAGGTGCTTCAAGATCAGAATAAGCATCTTGAATCTGACATGCTGGGAAAGAAAAGCCCAGTGAACTATCCAAAGACAGTTCTGCAACTAAATAAAGTTAAGGGTAGCCTAGAAACAGCTTCTGGATTCCAAACACAAATCCTATTTAACTGAGAATAGCACAACCTAAAAGCTCTAAATCAGAACATCTTTCCATTCATAATCCAAAAACCATCAAGATCTACTCTTATGTTAATCTGATAAAGTTACTTCTTTGTCACTCAAAAATGGTCTTTAAACCATTGCACATCAAGGAAGAACATCCTTTATGTGCCATCAGTCACGCTGTCTTTTGCTTCAGTTCCTTGAGCTACTTTGATAGCTTTAGCTGTATTCAGATTCTGACTGGAGCTCAGAACAGATCACAGACCCAATTTCCTAGCTGAAAATTCCCTGCTGTGGGTACTGTTTGCAAAGGCAAGCAGAATTTGCCTTTCTATATCAGCAAGTTATATCTCAGGTTTTCCTTGCATTTAAGGCAATCTCCAGGCTGAAACTGATACTGTAGTTTAATAACTGCTGCTTATCAGGTATTTTACTTCAGCTGCCTTATCTGGGTATCTTCTTTGCTGTAGAACACCCCTAGAGGCCAATGACAGCGATACACAATTTTGGACAAACATACATCCACAAGAACATAGCAATAGAAAAACCTAAATTCATCTGTCTTGTCTAAGCTTAGGACGTCTTTCTAAAGACAGACAGAATCAACTGAATTCTGGCAACGTCATTCAGAAAACTGTGTATTTAAATGAGGTCAGTTTAGAACTCACTTTACAGATTCTGTGCTTCTTCTCTTGTATCCTTTGACAACACCAAATATTGTTTCTGAAGTTATATGGTCACAGTTTCTCATGAGAAAGTCTCCACACTAAAGGATTGATATCTCCCCTCGACCAACTCCATTGATGAATATCTGTTCTGAGAGAGGCAAATCTGAAAGGCTGTTAAGCCTTTACTCAATTCCTCAGAACATCAAGAGTAGACTTACTAAAACAGCTTTATCTAACATTTTTTCTTAAAAATGATATGACTGTTATCAGGCATAATATGAATATACATGTCATTTCAGTGGGAGGAGCTAAAGACTTTTTCCTCAGTTAGATTCTATGTAACTTCAGTAAGATCTGTGGCACTGCATGGCTATCACCAAATGTTGAATCTAGTCTAGAAACCCGAAACGATGGAAATGAACCCACAGGGATGTACATCCTCATTCTGCTTATATTGCAAAACAGTGACACCCACTGGCAGCAACAGTTTAAATACTTCACTGCTGCAGTCTGGATCTACTTGATAAGAGCTGCTAAGAAGCTTCCCTTGAGAAAAATTCATCACAGTAACAACCATACAAACTTACCTGTTGAGTCAGCACTACTGCCTGAGTTTTCAGAAACTGCATCACTAAGAGCATCTGGAGTAACTGCAACATAACCCTCCGGAGGAAGATCCACTGTATAAATTCTTCTTGGAGACATAACTGTATCATCACTACCTACAAAACAAAATCCAAAGTTTCTGACTCAATATTGGTCTCACTACAGATTTTCTCAAATGTTTTCCTGACTACAGCAGGAAGTGATCTCAAAAATCCTTACAGAGGCTCAGGTGTGGAACACTGAAATTATCCTGTGACCAAGAGAACTGCACCAAATTTCGTAGCATCTACAAATAAACTAATACTCCATGGGTTAGGTCTTTACGCCAGAAGCATTTTTTTGCATTGTATCAGGCAAATCTTCTCCCCTGTCTTCAGAAGAAGCTTCCACTTACAGTGATATTTTAAGAGAGGCTCTAAACATTCTTCCCCATTCAGCATGAGCAGACACTATTTCTTTAAGAACTGCTTCACAAAAGATGGATAGATGGATGGAGAGATACAAGCTTATTATGAAGTGACAGAAGCAACAGAAAACCACAGAACTGTGGTTTGCCCATTTGTAGACTTTTTAAATCACAGTCTATGCTTCCCTGAAGGGTACAAAGATAAAGGGGAGTTTGAAAGTCACACTTGACTAAGCCTCAGCAATGCCTTCCCAAGACGACTCACCTCCTCATCCTGCTCTACTTCTTTCTGGAGCAAGAGGGGAAGTACCAAGGGCCAGCTTTCCAACTCTTTCATTGCATAGGAAACCATTTGTGGTGATGGCAGCAGTCTGTTTTGCTATGATTTCTTTCCACTTTGAAAGGTATTTAAAAATACATGCAAGAGCAGCAGTAGAAACTTCTCATTTGTTCACCAGACAAGAAGTGGCAGAGACACGTCTCTGCTCCACTTACACGAAACCAGACCGTATTTCTGCGCAGAGTAGTGACAACAACAGAGATCAACCACAGTGAAAAAAAAGCCTTTCCAGAAGACCAGGATGTCAGGGTGTCTCGAGAGGTTGCAATGTAGTTTTAGATGGCTCAGTGTGGTTTTTTTTTAATTTTGGATTGTTGGGTTTTTTTGGTTGTGTTCTATTTGTTTGTTGTTGCTTTGTTGGGTTTTTTAACACTGAGACAGCTCCATAAGCCAGCACAGACACAGCATTAGCCTTCCCGTCTTGGGGGCAATGCGTCCCTTTAAAACACAGGTAGAGCTGTTAAAATGATATACAATAAAAACATTTTTGGCAGGTGGACACAATCAACCTCCTTACACCACAAACATGTTAGAAGATCCCAGATGATTCAAGTCTATCACCGAGGTGCAGCTATGTGCAACTACAGTTGGACTAATTCCTAAATATTTAAAATGCAGTTGTGTCTGATAGATTCCCAACAAGAATAACTTCTATATTTCTAACATGCAATTTAACTATGCACTGACATTTCTCAGACAAAGACGATAAAGTACATTTCTGAATGTTCAAAGTACTTCTGAAAACACCACAGTTGTTGTCATCATGAGGGAATAAATTTCTTTTGAAAACACATTAGAATATTATTGTTTTTTTCTTGAACAACCCAGGAAATTTCCAGTAAGTATTGATGATACTTACTTTAAGGGATAATAAAGGGAAAGAAATAAATAATACAGAAAGATGAAGAGCAACTATGCAATTTGGAAAAAATCAATTAAAAATTAACATGGAATAATTCTTCAGCAGATCCTTTCCATGTAGATGATGCCAAATCATTGAACTGGCAGTACTTGCACTGACTTTTTTTGTTCCCCCACCCAGGTTGTTTAATGATGAACTGCTAATTAGTGATAGTTTTAAATTACAAGGATGTATAAATGTTTGAGTTATTCCCTTCTGAAGGATTTCAAGTTTCCCCTTTCTCTCATTTTTATTTAGGTTTTGTAAAACAAAGATGATATGGGAAACATTAAACTTAATTTACAACAGTCTTGAAAAACTCAAATCTTTTAATCATAAAAGCAGTAACTATATTGGGACAATAGCCTCCCAGACAAAACAGTTACACATAACAGAATTTGAGGGATCATTGGTAACACACATCCTACAAAGATGAACAGTAACAACTCTTACTATGGAAATGAATGATGACTCAAATTTTTTTAATTTTACCTCTTTAAATGGGAGTGTCTAAATTACATATTTATTCACACCAGATGCATCTTTAAGAAGTTTGCAAGCTCATAAATCAAGCATTAGTCTTTGCTAATCCTGTGCAAGTGTGTCAAACCAAACTGCTACAATATCTACATCTGGATTTTTGCAGCCTGGGGCCAGAGTCTCCTTGGGCCAAGAAGAGATGGGTTGGTAATAAAGTCAAACATTGCTGCAAAGCAAATGGCTGAGCTTATAAAACTCTGAAATAAAGAGGGTTTTTTGATTAACAAAAGTAATCAGATACTAGAAATATTAAGGAATGCTCCCCTTTTACTAGTTAAAAGTCATGAATCCCATTTCTGAAGTTTTATTTTATGGAAAAAAAAAGCCCCAACAGCTAAAGGTCATTTAAAATGCCCAAAAAAGAGCACACTTTACTCCTTAAGGCAAACCAAGAATACTGAGTAAATGCTTTGAAACTATTTGTCTTCTATTCATGATCTCCACACAAAGACCCATGGCATGTAACTCAACTTTGTGCACCGAGCAGGGAAAAGCATCTACACCATGCCATTACCAACATTACATCTCCAAGCATGTCAGTTGCTTGGCCAGCTATGTTATCTCTTGCGATCCTGTTGCACGCTGGTCTTGCTTGGCAGATGCAACCTTGGGAGTGCAGCGGGGACTTCTTAGGGCAGGGCAGAGATTCTGTCCCCTCCCCGTAGTCCATCTTGGACGGCCCCGCATTCCTGCTCTGGCTGTCAGCTTGCAACTCAGTGATGGCAAAGGAGGTGAGAAGGCTCTCTGCATGAGTTGCAAAGGTCTTTATTCCATGCTGTCTCTCCTGAGCCTAGAAGCCAGCACGTGTGCTGGCTTCCAAAGGCAGAGGAGATGAGCTGTTGGCAGGCTGATCCCAGAGGCAGAGTGAGAGTCACAGGGCCTAAAGCCTCAGGTTATACGGGTACCAGGGGGGTGGGAAGAGCACATGGACAAATGGTCTCAGGGTATAGGGGTGGTGCATGGGCAGAGTTGGGGTAATAGGATCATGAGAGAAACCCGAGGGAGTGGTTAGGACTAGGGGCGGGGGAAGGCAGGAGACCATGTGGACTTCAGTAAGAGGAGAAAGAAATACAGCATCATACCTGGCGCCACAGTATCCTACTACAAACAAGTATCAGATCTTCTTAGAATGAGCTGAAGGTAAAGCTTCCAGCCATATAAAATTGTCAAGTGCCCAGTCAGTCATCATCTCAGGTAGACACTGCGTTTTGTTTGAAGTTTATTCTTCAGCATCTTTAAACTATACCCTACTTGTAGCTCAGAATGGTGGTACCTAACACTAGGATGGCTTCCAGACTGCCTGAACACAAAGCACACTTAAAAACACCTCAGACAGAGACATGGCCAGACCACAGTTCATACAGCCTTGGTCCTTTGCTTGCTGTTAAGATAAACCCTGGACAGAGAGACTGAATCACTACTAGGTTCTGTGGTGGGTTGGCCCTGGCTAGCAGCCAAACACCCAACCAGATACTCACTCACTCTCCCCTCAGAAGGCTGAGGGTGGGGTGGCTTACAGTGGGGCAAACAGGACTGACAGAGCTCATGGGTCAACAGCAAGGCGATCACAACTACAAGAACCTTTCCTTGCTGGCTCTCTTCACTCCCAATTTCACCCCTCCCTATTTCCTCTCGCTGCAGATTACACCCAGTTCCTTCAGCAAGATGGAGCAGTGCAAGGTGGTGAGGGGAGCAACGTTTAAAGTCTCTGCTGATCCTTCCTTTTCCCCCACAGGGGTTTTCTCTGGGCTGCTGTCCTTCAGGACATTTACTCAACAACAGAGTATCTTCTCCTCTGACCCTAGGGTTTCCACTGTTGCCACTCCTTTTAGTTCCCTCCTGTCTTGGGATTATTTTCTCCTTTCTTAAAGAAGTTTCCCCCAGGGTGCCCTTGCCTCAGTTGTGGGCTCAGCTGTGCCTTGCGGTGGGTGGGCTGGAACTGGCTGTGTCCAGTACAGGGCATCCCCAGGCTCCCCTCACAGAAGTCCCACTGCCAGTGACTGGACACCAGCACCCTGTACAGTTTTGCAATCAGACAAAAACTTTGTCTTACCCATTAATTGCTTCTCTACAACTCAGAAAGCTTTGATAACTCACCCAAGTTCCCATAGGGCAGAACTCATAAGAGCAGAGGACCCAAGTCAAGCTAGAAAATCTTGCAGCTCCACCCACCAAACAACTGCAAGTTAGCCCAATCCTACCAAGACTGTGATCTTTTCCACAAAATTACCACTTGGAAACACCCAGTTATCACTTCTCCAAAAAGATGGAAAGAGTTCATCCCTGAAAAAAGGTCTTCATAGAAAAGCACAGTGCCCTAGTTCTGGCCAGGACAGTTAATTATTTTTCACAGTACCCAGGTGCAGTGGCACATGCTGTAGTCACAGCTGCTGGGGAGGCCGAGCCCACTGGAGCACTTGATCCAGGAGTTCTGGGCTGCCCTGCGCTGTGCCCAGAGGACACGGCCAAGACACCAGTGCTGCTCTGTACCACCTTACGTCACTTCCAGGGGCTGTGGAAAAGGTACTTTCGCTTCCAAGAAGACAGGTGCTCCTTTTTCCAGTCACAGGGAATGCGTGTCAGGCAGAGGAGCCGTCTGCCACTGTTTTTCAGTGTCCTGGGCTGGGGTGAGCATTTTGCATGTAAATCACCCTCTCTTTGTACATTATTGTTATTAGCAGTGTTGCTGTTAATGTTTAATTTCTTATCTCATTGCTGTTTCCAGTAAACTATTCTTATCTTGACCTATGATCTCTGCCTTTTGTCTCCCACTGGAGAAGGGTAGAGGACCAGCTGGTGGTTTTCTTTTCAGTGGGAGTACTAAATTTGAGACTACCATTCCTACACCATCATACACAAGAAATGAGGAATTGATGCTGGATCAAATACAAGGTCTGAGTAGGTCAGTGTCATACGTTCTACAAAAGTCATTATTGGTAGTAGGAATTTTCTGTGTGGTATTACACTAGATATGACCTGGGCAAAAATAAGGCTTGAATGCGGTCTGTTATTGCCCTTAAAAATTTTGTATAAAGTATGATTTTACTTATTATGTAAGCTAGAATATGACCCTGTTATAGCTATTCCTCATTTTTATTGCATACAAGTGAGACTATGACCCCAAAACTCTTGACAATTCCCAAGGCACATACACGCCTTGTTATCTGTACACAGTAACTTTCCCCTTCATTGACTAGCAAGACAAGCTCCTGACTACAAAGACAGGACATACAAACCCTGGGCAAGAGTTGTCTCCTTCAAAAACCTTCATAAACTGAAGTGTACCAAAGGTGATATCAGTGACTAACTGTACACACCCTGAGTGTCCTCCTGAACTGTAGTACTGAATAAGAAATACTTTTCCAGGTAAACAATGTGAAAACATCAAAATGTCCGTCAAGAGCATGAACAAATCCAGTGAACCTAAATACTCACCCATTCCCCAATGCATACTCATTTTCGTTCAGATAATATCCAAGTTCCTGAACATCAAGCTATTTCAGTCTGCCATGATAAAGCACATTAAAGTAACCTCAGGGACATGAAGTGTTACATTATGTACAAACAACCTCAGTTCCCAGGTTGACTTCACATAGGCTTGTTTTCCAGTCTTAGGTCAACACACACTAGAGTGCTTTCCACAAAGACAGAAGCTTTTAGCTCAAGTAGTCTTCTGTGCAAGCGGAAAGTAGAGTCCTTTTCCTTGGAGGCAGAATTCCTACTGCTTGACCGCAGTCTTCAGCAGGATTCTCTCCCTCAATACTAGAAAAGTCACACTGGATGGAAAAAAAAAAGAACAGACTCTACCAGTCACTACAGACTCTACCAGTCGTTACTGGTCATCCACTTTACTCAAATAATAACCATCGCACAACAACACATGACACTGGGAATGCTGTGCTTCTTTGCTGGGCGACTGGAATAGTTGATGAATTATTTCTGCAGAAATTCACCACTGCAGGTAGAAACCTGCCTTTCAAAACTATGGAGAGCTACTATCGTTTACTATTACAGTCTAATTCCTTTAGCTTGTTTTAAGACCTCATTATCCTTACTTTATTGGAATAAACAAGGGGAGTCACTCAAGCCACTTCTTGGCAGAAAATGAGATATATATTCCTTCCAAAGATTCTCCATCTTTTTCTAAACAACAACAAAGAAGTTTTCTGAATGACTTTTGGATACCCAATTATCTCAAATACATTGTTATTAGTGTCATATATTTTATTAGCACCAATATATGTAACAGAATGCTGAAAAGGTTTTTTCTTCTGCAAAGTTCAGAATTTTTAAGTTTTATAATTCTGAAGATGCCTGCTATTCTTTATGGAAGGACAAATTTCCTTCTTTGCCAACTAAAATGTCAAAGTTTATAGTTCTATTCTAAATTGCACAGTTCCATACATTCAAACAATAAAGTGATAAAAGAAAAAAGTCTTATAATTAAACAGATACATGTTGTCCTCTCGCTCAGAAAATCCTTAAGCAGCAGCTGTTGGAGAACATTGTGGGGAAGCAGCACAATTCATTAAATTCCAATCCTCTTTTTTATAATACTAATGGTCACAACATATTACTGCAGACAGCAGTACTGGATTTTCTGATTGACCTTAATTTCTGATACTTTATTCAGTTACGTTTACACAAAAACAAGTCCACTATTCCTTGATACTCAAGCCACCCATGTTTTCACTTCATTCCCAAGGTACTATTTTTCAGAATCCTAGCCATATTACAGAAGACTGCTCCCAGTTCTTAGGGTGTATACCATTTGTGCCTGGTAGCATGTTGAAACTCAAGCCATTCATTACAACTTTCCTTCTGACACTTTACATTCCCAGAAGTCCTCCACTTCATTGAAAAGAGAAAGTCTAGATTACAGAGGATACTAGACTAGAGCACCAAAAGAAGAAAAAAACCTGAGAAAATCCTCAGAGGTACTTCCTCATCATGGTGATTTCCTTCAGCTGGATGAAAACCAAAAACATTGAAAGGAAACTGCGGTCAATAAAGACATACCCATTTTACAAGGCCCAAAGTCAGGATGGGAAATTCATAAAAAACAAGGAACAAGGGAGCTCACATTTATTTCCCTCACTACTTCCCACATGTACACAAACTCTTAGATTGAGTTTATGTTTTAGACATGTAGAAAGGCTGTATTATAGCTCATTTTATTGGAGACAGCACTTACCATTATAACTCAGCTTCAGTTTCACTGCATTAGGAATGGCAGACATTCTTTGTCACAGAGAAAAAACTTACAGAAAAACTACAATTCCCTCTTACTCTTGTTCTCACTCATTATCTGGGGAAGATGTTCTTGCTTTTTACCTACGAACCATTAAAATATCTACATTCCGTCAGAAAAAGTAATGAAAACTAAGCACAATACAAAGTGAGAGTGAAGCATGGAAAAACCACTGATCCAGGAAACCAAGATACAGAACACGTCTCAGAGGCAGATCTGACTACTGGCAGATGGTGGAATTAAAATTTTGCTGTTACTTGTTTTCTGAAAGCTGAATATAGGAAGTAATGATGAAACAAACTATACAGCTAAATGGTATACGTGTCCCATATATGCCCTGGTATATGACTATATGCAATATTTTGATTAGATGTCTAAGAATTCTGGCTGCATAAACAGGAACATAAAGCTATCTTAATGTTATGCTAGTACCCAGCTCAATTATTTCTCCTGCTGCAGATCTTATTTGTTCAACATACTTCTCAAAGGCCAAATACATCCCTGTCAGTCAATCCTTTTTAAAACAAAAAAATAAATGCAACAACACTGAATGTAAAAGGCCATGTCTAAGTTGCAATTATTTAATTATCCTCACTGATGAAGTGATTATGTCACTACTGGAACTCACCTGAAACAAGACCAGAAAATAAATAGATGTGCTCATAAGAGTAAAAGCAAATAAAATTTAAGATTTTAAAGCTTTTGCCCCTCTAAACTCACATTTTCTATTCCATAACTAGAAGTTATTGGTAACAGTCCATTTTTATTTGCATAAAAAATAATGCAAAGCACAAAAAATTATGGAAAATTATTTGCTCAGAACATAGTTCAGCACCAAGCTTACATTATAAACATTTCCACTTTTCAAATAATTGTTAGAGGGTAGAGTTGATAGGAAACCCAAGTAGAAAGTAAGCTTCTAACAGCAGAAAACATGAGATTTTACTCTGAATAACTATGATTTTGACAACGGCAGCTTAAGTAATAAACTCCCCAGTGTAAACTGGGGCTGGAGTGGTGTCTCACACAACCCGTTTTGTCATCAATGCATTGGAAATTATTTCAAATGGGGAGTCAAGGCAGACAGCAGGAATGCTAGCACACAATTATTATGCTGCAGTTTGATTCAATTTAGTACTGTCAGCCATTCTCTAGGTGAACAAGGCTATTTTATCAAGTTCTTAAACAAGCCATTTTTCCATATACTTTACCAAGATAATTGGTTTTCCTGCAGCTGACTAGTTTAGGTTTAGAGCTTGTTAACACTTAGAGCTAAAGCTGGCATTTTCTACTCTACTTAAGCAATCCCTACATACTGTTAGATGAACTACTTTTTAAATTGCTTTAGGGTCTCACAGAGGCCAGCAGCTCTCCCTACGACAGCTAAGCTGTTTGAAATGAGCACGCAGAAGAGAAGAATGAGTTAACATATATACATAACAACACTGGAAAAAGAAGGAATCTGCCAACCAGCAGCAAACAACCCCTCCAAAACCCACAAAAACATTGCTAGAGGAACTGAAGACTGAACAACGGAACTGCTTCTGTCAAAAACAGAAGTTACAAATATTATACATGCAGCCCACTCAGTCTGAACAGAGAGAGAAGGATTTTTTGTTTGTTTGTGGAGTTTGGGCTGGCTGGGTTTTGGAATTTTTTTCCCTTCTTCCCTAAGCCCCAGATTTCTAGATTCCCCTAAAGCATGTAGCTACATTGGCTTGTAAAACTGGGCACCATTTTTACCACAGCCGCCAGGGGCAGGTATCTTCAGCCAAATACTCTACTCCTGGATACATCAGTCCCATTTGCACAGCAAAATGGCACTGTAATATACCATGCAATGAGAGAATTTTTAAACCCTTGAGAGAAGACTGTAAGAGTGTGTGACAACACTTTATTGTATAATAATTATAATCTCCATTGTTCTTTAGCTTATTCACAATAGACAGTTTTTCAAAGTAATTAACTAAAGCAAAGCTGAATTGTTTAACAAGTCTCTAAAGTTGTTTATTGCATTGAGTACTGCTAGAATTTAATTTCTCAACCATAAGCACTTCATCAATTTGATCAACTAAAAGGCAGGGCTGTTCATGCATATTTTTTAGACAAGTTTTGTCTTCTAGGCATTTTTGTCACTAGCTTAAGTTTTCTGCAGTAGAATGGCTGCAGGAACACAGGATTACTATGAGGAAGGACACAGTCCTGGTGTCCTAGTGATGATTTAAACACAGTACACTGTCAGCATCAATAACTTCAATGGAACAAATAAGAAGGAGAACAGAATATAATCACACAGCTGTACTGAATTTTGACAGGAACTCCTCATATGGGATAACAATGCTGGGATATGACACATTTGATAAGACATTCACATTTTTATTTAATTAATAAGGAGTAAATTGCATTTTATCCATTTATATAGCATAACATGGATCCCAGCTTTTTTAGAAAACTAAAACCTATTCGTAACAACACTTCAGTAACATTCCTCATTATTTCTTACTTAAATAAATGAAGGAGAAGAAAAGATCAAGTAATTTGTCTCCACAAGATCCAAAACTCTGGCTAGGCTCTCTGCACTTCAAATTCCTTTTTCAGAATAAGGGAAAAAGCAAAAATCAAAAGTGGCACAGCACACTTTATATCAACAAACTGAACACTATATATTTCACTTCAACACAACTATCCTTCTTTAGCAACTCTGAAATTTTCAGTTTTATTAGGAAGATGCTAAATACTGATGAGCAAATCCCAAGTCTTATAAAAAGTAGTTATAATTCTGACCAAGAAAAAGGTCAGAGACTAAGGAGGCCATTTCCTCTTACTAGGAAGGCTAAGGGAGCTGGGCCTGTTCGGCCTCAAGAAGAGGCGACTGAGAGGGGACCTCATCAATGTGTGTAAGTATCTAAAGCATGGGGTGTCAAGAGAACATTTCCAGGCTCTTCTTGGTGGTGCCAAGCAATAGGACATGAGGCAATGGGCAGAAACTGATGAAGAGGAAGAAGAACTTCTTTATTGCGTGGGTGACTGAGCAGTGGAACAGACTGCCCAGAGAGGTTGTGAAATCCTGTTGCAATGTGCTCTAGGATGACCCTGCTTGAGCAGGGAGGTTGGACCAGCTGACCCACTGTGGTCCCTTCCAACCTGGCCCATTCTCTGATTCTGTGAAACAGCCAATTCTACAATTAGCAAATCTCTAGTTAGAAGCATGCATGTCTCTTTTGAATATATACTATAAAGCTATTAAAAATAATTACCGAGGCTTTAAAATATCAACAAAAAGTAAAGAAACCACAGAACTGCAGCCCTCATGAGAAACATTTTTCATTATATTAATCCTTGTTGCAAATAGATCTGGCCCTAACAAAGGTCAAAACCAAACAAAACTGATTCTCAGGACAAAATTTAGCCAAAGCCCATATCCAAATGAGCAATTTGTATTTTGAAATGCTCAGTCTTTTGCCAGATACTTTTTTTTTTTGTGATACACCAAGTTCTAAAGCATTTTTAATACAGCACTTGGAAGTATATTCACAAAATATGTTTAGTTTAGGGAAAACATTCTCTTATTTTAGGAGCTTTCAACTTTCCATTTGCTCTCTTTTAATGCTTTGCCTGCCATAAGATTCAGGCTCATTACATGTGTGTAACTTTTAAATGGTTTAAGGTAATAAAGATGGTAATCTAGACCCTCTTTAATTTTATGCTGAAGTAAGAAAAGATATTTTATTACATCTCTTGAAATTAAGAACTATAGCTCTTGCAATGGATGGATCAAGTTCCTCAAAGGGAGAAATAAGACTTTAAAAAGTCTTACCTAATTGTCCTGGGAGACAGGAATCCCTACTTTGGTTACATTCACTTTCTCACTAAATATTTTGGTACAAAAGGGGAAAAAAGTCTGATTTAGGACAACTATAATCCAAAGAGAAGGTGTATCTTACTATCTATGCCCTAGAATGGAGATTCTGAGCATAGGCAAGTGCTTTGTTTTGGTTTGGGTTTGTAATTTGTTTTTTGGTTTGTTTTTTTTTTT
>VWZW01004706.1:42660-55733 GCA_013397115.1 Edolisoma coerulescens | reverse complement strand
TTTTTTGTGTAGGCTTTTTTGTGGTTTTTTGTTTTGTTTGTTTTTAAAAAATTAAAAATGTCTCTTTTCAAGTAAAAAGATATGACTACTCTCCTTCTTTGGAGCCCAGAAGAAGCATGACACCTCCACATGTTTTCTCCATCCCTAACAGAACTACCACCTTCTGGAAGAAAATGCAAATACCTATATTTCAGAAGGCCTCTCGATAGTCACAAAGGACAGTGTCCCTCAGAATTTGCCTTCCATCTCCAGTTATTCTGGGTCTTATTGTAAGCTTTGGTTCCAGAACTATGTGAGGAGCTTTATGGGATAACTCTTTCTGATATTAAATTATTAATTATACAAAATTACATGAGAACCAATCATTAACATAGGTCCTGATGTTTCATCTTCTTAAACATCTCAACTTCAACTTGGTCTCAAAAAAAGGCATGTAAATGCAAATATTTACAGGATATAAAAGTATGGTCGTAAAAGCCTGCATCTGGAAGGACAATAGAGACATGTCCATAAAATTTAAAGGCAATGCTGCAAACTGCATTCCAATAAAGATCAGAATGTCACAGGGGGAAGGTCGTGGTGGTTTAGCTCAGACAAACTGGTAATGGTATTTTCACAATCTGAGAATAACTGTTAAAGGCAAATAGGACATTGTGATGAATTTTATAGTAAAACCTGTTATTTAATGCTAGAAAATACTTAAGACGAAGTCAGTTTATTTTTAAAGAAATTCTCAACTTTTTATTGACACTAGATCATTTTTAGTAGTATTTTGTAGGACTGAAATAATCACTTTCAAACTAGGAAAGAGTTAATATCTACAAAAAAATCCCTCATTTTCCATTGTTGCTTTCAATTACCTATCTTTGACTATTGCTACTTAAATCATCAGCTATCTTGTAGTTATGCCTGTAATCTTTGGTCTGTAAGTAAGAAGTAACTTAAAACAGTTTATGATCAAAATAATTCAATCAATGCTTTTCCGTCACCAAGGCCACAGAGTTTATAGCTCAAACCATCTAGCCTATCTCTAAACGTGTACTTTCAGTGTCCAATGCTATAAAATCACCACATGTAAATCCAAGAGCTCCTTAAATTTAAATAAAATCACAACCAGAAAAGAATGGGTGTCTGTTGGTTTCCCAGATGGGTAATTAATTTATCTTTTTCTCCTATGAGTTTACCACTTCAAGGCTTCTTTTTTTTTTTTTTTTTTAAAGTACTTCTATGTTGAACTTGAATCAAGGCTGAACCCTTTCTGTACTACTGTGGCATTTGCATGCCTCCAACAGAAAACAAACTCAGTTATAGTTTGCTGCTAATTTCAAAAACAGCCTTGTTGCTCTGCTGTGAAAATCCTAAATATAAATATGTTCTTTTTACTCCATGTTTCCTATCCCATAAGCTGTATTTCCCCTGTATTAGGATTCTGAATAAAAAGCTTTTCTTTCATTACCTAGAAGAATGTTGCATTAGGAATCACACATAAACAAATCAGAGGAGTTATAAATCACAAGGTCAAATAAATTCTCCCCCTCACCTCCCATTTCAGTAGGAGTTTTGCCAGGCCCTAATTTATAAGGAATGGTATAGATTCACTACAAATGAAGACAGTTTTAGCTTAAGAAATTACTCCATATTTGTGCATATTTAGCACACCTTTATCATAGAGCAAATAAATAGCCTGTTACCTATTTTGAAAGGACAATTAGTTCCCAATGCTATCACACATCATTGTACAGAGTAAGTTTAATGCTTTATCAACCTTTTGAAAATATGCCTTTCATTATTGACTACACAAAAGAAGTACCAGAAGTACTAATCTAGAAAACCAAATTGAGTATAAAACAAATAGAATTACAGAAGTTGAAATTTCCATGCAATCTTCTATTACAATAATGCTGTGCTGCTTTTGGCTGGGGTAGAGTTAATTTTCTTCCCAGTGGCTGGTATGGGGCTGTGTTCTGGATTTGTGCTGAATATAAGGTTGATAATATAGAGATGTTTTAGTTATTGCTGAGCAGGGCTTGCACAGAGCCAAGGCCTTTTCTGCTTTTTGTGCTACCACCCTGGTGAAGAAGTTAGGGGTGAGTGGGAGGCTGGAAGGAGACACAGCTGGGACAGGTGACCCAAACTGACCAGAGGGATATTCCAGACCAATTGATGCACACACTGACTCACACACTTGACATACTGGCTTGATCTCAGACCTGTCTTGTCACTATCAACTTGCCTGGTGTCACTGGACTGTTGGTTGAATGTGGTTACTGTTAACAGATACGTTCAGCTCTTCTTTGCCAGGCACTGTGGGACTGCTTCCACAGTGATGACATAGCTCCTGTGCCTGCCTTGTCCCAGCTAGCCTTCCCTCACCTTCCCTTTGCTGCTCTCCCAGACACATCTGAGCTCAGTCATGCATCCTGCCACATTTACTTCATTTTCTGCATGTCAAAATAAGCCATTCTTGTGCTTTGAGAGGTTATTCTTGAACCAGCTCTTCAGAGCTCCTTTGCAATTCAGACTCCTATTAATCCTACCAAGCAGATCCTTGAACAACACAAACACCTGTTATTATGTAGCACACGGTTCTAACCCTGCTACTCGTTCTGCTCACTTCTTTCTGGACTTTACTCTCCTGCCCCAGACCACATCCACTATCAGCTATTCCCTGTGAGAAAGTAAGAAGGATAGCTGAACATCTTCCCTGGAGAAAGCTTTTTATACTCTTGGGAAATATACCCTTCTATTTCAAGTCAGTTTAACAACCTTCTAGTTATGGCAAAATTCGGTTTTAGATGAATACAAAGCAATTCACACTCCTTCTATACTTGTGCACAGAGCCTTTTACCCACAAGTAATACCACAGCTACCTAATTTTCCAGCCCCATCTTTTGGCACGCCATTCACATTCTACAACTTACTTGAAAAAAAAAAAAAGGACTTTTACTTACCTGTTCAAATATTCATGTGTCATGTTCATTGCATAAGCACACACAAAATAATGCTCTTTCACAAGGGACTAACATAGTCTCTGAATTATTATTTGCCTTCTGTTGGATTTGCACTCTCCATGGGGTTTCTGTTGCAACACAAGGGCCGGATCATGTATTCCCACCAATCTTTGTGTGTATCTCTAACAGCTGAGCAGAGCTGTACCAGTAGAAGTCATTTTATCACCATTTAACAGACATGATACCACAGACAGTTATAGCTTACACTGAACTTTCATATTTGCTACTGCTAAATGCTGCACCCATGCATGTACACCAAGACTATTTCTTGGTTTTCATAGGACTTATGCCTATGCCTTGAGGACTGACCTCAAGTGTTCCAGGTATTAAGTACCACTAGCATTAGTATTCAAATTCATCTGTTGTTGTCAATAGATGAAAAAACTACGTACTATACTGTTCTGAAATAAAGCATCTATATTTAAAAGCATATTATCAGAAAAAGGACAACACAGTCTCACCTTGAAATGATTTGCAGGGTGTATTAGTCGATGTGCTAGCATCTGCTGATGAAATCTGAACATTATCCAAATTCTGTTCTTTAGATTTTGATCCAAGATTTTCAAGAACCACCGCCTCTTCTCTACTTGAAGTATGAATAAGATAAGATGATGAAGTTTCACCATAGAGTCGTTTCAGTAATTTCGCCAAGAACACTGCAGGATAAGAAAACTTTTTTTAGCAGGAAGAAATGCAGTGTTTTAAAAATACTTTGAGACTTCAAAAACCCCAACAACTAATTGATATGAGACAGTTTCCTTCATAGTCCATGGAAGTCTGTTTCGAGTAGTCCCTACCTCTCACAGGTGAAACTGAAAATTATATATCTAAATTCAAAACTTGAGTCAGAAAAGCAGCTTTGAAACAACAGAGCTCACTAGCAAGGTTACATTTAGTCTTCTGTTTGACTACATTTTGGCAATACATTAATACAGTACATTTACAGACTAAACACACATTAATTTTTAAGACAAGTATCTTCCTATACAAGTGTTATAAGGCTGCTCAAAATGCAGGTCTTTTCTGGCACAGAGGCACCGCAATTGAATTACTCATTAAAATCAGTAAGCTACAACGATTTAATCACACAGAAAAGCTAGAAGCAGACAGTAGCAAAAACACATGGTAACCAGTTATTTCTACAGAATTATCAGTATTCTTATACGCCTCTTCTTCTTATGGGCCCATTTCTGACGACACTGACAATCTGCTACAAGTTAGTCAAATTCAAGTATCGTTTGATTAAGGAAATATATGTAAATAATCTACTCATTAACAAAACCATTATCTTTTATATATATATATATACACACACACGTATATTTCACTTAAAAAGACATTTTATACTAAAGTATAAAATATTACTAAAAGTTTTTATCTATTGCAAGGCAACATCCCTAGTTTCATGAATTCTATGTGATCAAGGAGATATTGTGGGATGTGGGGGTGGGAAAAAAGAGATTTGGAGAAATATGTTATCTAAACTGCAAATTTAATATACATTCTGTGGACACTACACAAGCGACCTGCTGCAGATTCATAAGAAAATAATTCTGCCAAGAGAAAAGAATTTTAATTGTTGTAAGAAGAATGCATCCTACTGCAGCTTAGCAGAAAACATTTTATCGTCACGTAATTTGTCAATAAATTACTTCACAACTGAAATAAATACCTTCATCCTTGAACCACCAGTTCTTGATAGACAAACTATACCTCCAATGTACCTTGGCAACTATGCTTTCTCATGTAAAGCCTAACTACGTAGGAGAATGCTTTGTTATGGGCTACTACTGCAGTTCCCAGATAGACAGACATAAAGAAATGACTGTGTGTTTTCTTTTCATAAGGTTCTCTTGCCGGGTTAGTCTATAGCTAGAAAGACAAAAATCCACAATTACTCTCCTCAGCTAAAGAAAGTAGACAGAAATAACCAGTGTAATGAGACGCCTTTAATTAAATGCCTTTTGCAGACCTCTGACTCTAAAGCAAGTTATCCAAGAGGCTTATCCTGAATCCTTTCCCCAAGTGCTGCTACTAACACTACAGCATTTTAACAAATTCCAGTACAGCCATTACTAAATGTCATTGTTTAATGCCAATAGGCAGCCAAGTCCCACCCAGCTGCTCTCTCACTTTCCCCCACATGAAATGGGGGAGAGAATCAGAAAGATAGAATTGAGACCATTCATGGACTGACGTAAAGACAGGTAAAGCAAAAGTCATGCACACGAGCAAAGCAAGGAACTCATTCATCACTTCCCATGGGCAGGCAGTGTTCAGTCATTCCCAGGAAAGCAGGGCTCCATTACATAAAACGTTGACTTGGGAAGACAAACATCCCCCCTTCCTCCTCCTTCTCCCAGCTCTATATGCTGAGTATGACAACATATGGTGTGGGATATCCCTTGGGTCAGTTGGGGTGAGTTGTCCCAGATGTGCCCCCTCCCAATTCCTTGTGCACTCCCAGCCTCCTCGCTGGTGGGGTGAGGAGCAGAAAAGACCTTGACCTCATGTAAGCACTGCTCAACAATAACAAAAACATCCCTGAGTCATCAACACTATTTTCACCACAAATACAGAAAAAACATCACCACAGGAGCTGTTATGAAGAAAATTAACTCCAGCACATCCACAACCACTACACAGATTAATATTCAAGCACCTGTACTGAAGGAACTGTTCTTCCAAAGCAAATGATCATTGACATACTGATGAATCTAGATATGCAACTACATCTCCAAATCTGTGGAGAAAAGCAGCCTCCTCATAACTACAGTGGATTTTATGCTCTCCATCTTGAAATCTGATTTCCCTAGTCATCTCGCCCCCAAATTATGTCATCTTTTCATTTTTAAAATAGAGGGACTATACTCATACACACAATAGCATTACTTCAGAAAGCAAGACGAGACCTGCTGTGATACATTCATTCCTTCTAATTCCCATGGGGAGCTCTCCCCAACTTTAATACCTTTGCTTGAGAAACCAAGCTGATACAATGCCTGCCTAGGAGGGTATGAATACTGAGGAGATCACTCTTTGATAAAAACCTCTTTTGCTCAGAAAGAAATATCTAGATAGGAACAGTGATATATTCACCAAAGCAACATCCACTTGGCTGGAATTTTCAGCAGACACTGGAAGAAGCAGCAAGGTTTGGAGTGAGGGAATTCTTTACTGCCTACAGAGTTTTCACATTTGTGTCAGAGTATCTCAGCACTGACACAAGTCATCTCTTAAGATAACTAGTAATTTCCAATAACCACAACAAAATGGAATAGAGCGGTATCAACACTCAGACATTACAAGGTCTTCAGTTGAAACCTGACGTATTTCAAACCTTCTGAAGACAGCAGGAAGCAATGAATCCCAGCAGTACACCTTCCTCAGGTGAATGAAGAATCACAGAATCAGCTGAGTTGGAAGGGATCCACAAGGATCACCGAGTGCAACTCCTGTCCCTGCACAGGACCATCCCCAAGAGTCACACAACATGCCTGAGAGCATTGTCCAAATGCTTCTTGAGCTCTGTCNACTCGAGGTGAGGCTGCCCCAGAGCAGAGCAGAGTGGGACAATCCCCTCCCTTGCCCAGCTGGTGCTGCTGTGCCTGATGGCCTCCAGGCCAGGGTTGGCCCTCCTGGCTGCCAGGGCACTGCTGACTCATGTTCAACTTGCCATTGACCAGGACGCCCAGGTCCCTCTCCATGGCACTGCTTTCCAGCATCTCATTCCCCAGTCTGTCCGTACAGCCAGGGCTGGCCCATGTCAGGTGCAGAATCCAGCACTTGTTGAAATTCCTTTGGTTGGTGATCACCCAGCCCTCTAACCTGTTGAGGTCTCTCTGCAGGGCTCCCCTGCCCTAGAGGGAGTCAACAGCTCTTCCCAGTTTTGTATCATCGGCAAATTTGCTTAGTATCCCTAGAATCACTAGAGAGTGTTGAAAAAACTGACTGACTTAGTTTGAACTACTTGAGATCCTAAGTATATCCTAGTCTGAATAAAAAAGAAAATAAAAATCTGCCTGCAGCCCAAAACCTTCAAACAAAGTGGTCCTGTGTATCACTGAACAAAGAAATTAGGCTCTGAGGAATACCCATTCTGCCATCCTCAGCAGCTTTACATGCTCCAAAGCAGCACTCTGGTTTGCAGTTAAGAGTCTCAGAACTGAGCTACCAAAACATTTTTCAGATGACAAAGGAAGCTCTTTCCACAGGGTTTTATTGCTACAATTACTTGAAAAAAAGGTATCGTGTGATATCCATAAGCATTGGCTCAGCCACAGGAGGCTGGTCTTGCCTGATGCTATAGAGCAGTTCTTGCCTATTCAAAACCACTCCTTAACCTGATGTCTCTGGTACTACTCAGCAACAGAGATCAGTCCATTTGCTGAGAACTGCTCAGATCCTTAAAAATAGTTACCTCTTAACAGAAAATTAGCAATAAAGGAAATTCAAACAAAAATATCTACTACCAGAAATGTATCTTACCTATCAGAGTTTCAAAATGGAGTAAGACTTAACTCTCACCACAGCCATAGCATAGTCAAGTTAATAACCATACGGTTATTTCTTGACAATGTTTTCCAGTCAGCATAACTGATGGAGAAACTGTACAGGTTCATGTGGTCCTTTGATTCTGATTAAGCTTTTTATTTAATTTTAAAAGAAAAAAAAAATCACTTTCCAGCTGAAAACATGCAGCACTATTAAAATATTCCTACTGTGCAATGAGCTGAAGAAACATGGCAACACTTATCTTTCCAGGAATTCCTCAGTGACCAAAAGAAGCCAGTATTTTCAGACATGAGAACAAGCTGCAACAGGTACCAAACTAGTTCCATGGCTAATTCTTGACAACTCATGTCTGGAAATAGTGAAGTACAATCATATTGGAAAACTGAAAAAGCACCAGGTCTCTACAGTTTGACATGACATAAAGAAAGCAAAGCGTAAATCCAAGAAATACAATGCAGAACACATGCTGGCTACTGATACAAATTGTGAACATCCATGATCTTTCTACTACTAATTTTGCAAGAAGAGTAAGGAGCCTTCTTCAAATAAATGCATTTTTGGCACCTATGTATTAAATTGATACCTTGACTGAGTTCATATTATGTACATAAGCAGACTACCCACAAACACACACTGAAATAGCACTGCAGATTTATAAACATTCTGGGGTTGGCAACATGACTTAGCACGACTTAAAACTGAAAACTCAGTTAGGACTAAAGACTGTAACGAAAGAACGCTGAATAACTAAACAAATTAAGTTCTGAACAACATCAGAAACATTCCTGTCCAGCGACAGCTTCCTCAAAAACATTTCTGTGGAGAATGCTTGCCGCATACTTTTGGCTACTTGCCATACATACTGTAAGTACCCCCACCATGTTTCTCATTTGGTTGCCTCCTGCCTACTTAAGCCAAAGTTGGACAGCAAGAACAAAGTAAAGTGGCATTGTGTGCACTGAACTCTGTGAAACTTGCAAGTTGTCCTACTTGGTCTCTTTGTCTCTCCTACAAACAGAAGCTTTCCAAAAAGGGAAGAATCAGGAACTGCTTCTGAAACCATCCCATGCACAAGATGTGCTAATATGCTATTTCTGCTACAGCAGAAAAGATAGTACAGCAGAATGGAAAAGGATGGAAAGAACAGACAAAATGATAATCCTCATGCAGAACATATGGACAAGGCTTCATTAAAATGTTCAGTTCATCTCTGTTAGTGCAGAATTACTCTCCAATATTCAAATGGATTTAAATCCTTGAAGTCTCTTTCATCATGCAAGTACCACATCTCCTATGAGGGTCATGACAGTTACTTTTTAACATGGTCATAAAAGTCACAGAACTGTTAAGGTTGGAAGGGACCTCCAGATATCACCTAGTCTAATCCCAAAGCTCAGAGCAGGATCAACTAGAGCAAATTGCATAGAGCCTTGCCTAGCTGGGTATAACAATCCCATTGCCTGGATCATCTCCTCTTCCCTAATCATGGCTGGACACTCTTGACCAGAGATCCTCAAGGAAGCGACCTGAAAAAGAGTGACTCTTGAAAAAGAGATGACTTGGTTTATCAGGACACAGAGCAACGTAGTGTAAAAGCATTTTAAAAGACTGCTACAGAGAGCAAATGTTAACTAGACTGCTATTCTTACCAGCTAGCAGGTGGAAGACTGATGATAACTTCAGGCTAGGAGCTGTTCATTCTTTAAACCATTCCCCACAAAGTTTACTTGTCCTTTAACCATACAGGATAGTTTCGTAGTTCCATTCTTCTGTATTCTTTCTGAAGGAGCTGCTCAGCTGGCCAAACTGATGAACAAAGGTCTTCACTCTCTGTTTATTTGGCTCAACACAGTGATTCTTGGGTCGTGGCTCTGCAAGCTTCACAAAGGCATTCAGTCTGTATTTCAGCCACTGGGGTAAATTCAGTGTGAAGTTATGATGCCTAATGGCATGCAAGGTATCCTGTTTTGCCTGCAGGTTAGACACCGCTCCAGAGACCTCATGTACACAAGACAGCAATTCTGCCAATGAGCCTCTGCGTGCCCATCACGTACTCAGGAGAGACGATGGTGCACTGAGTACAGGCCCTTGTTATAGTCAATGGAAATCAATACACAGAACCTCCAAGGGTAATTAAATTTATTAAACTTGACCTAAACTTCCCAATACAAGGAACAGCCACACACACACACATATACACTGACCTCAGAAAAAACCCAAAACTCCAACCATCAAGCCCCACAGCCAAAATGGCACAAGCAAAACAAAAAGGAATCAGCTGAAAGCTCAAAGACCCCACACCATTGCTAAAAATGGCAGAGACCAGAGGCCTGAATTAAGTCAAGAGAGCTTGCGTATGTCTCCAAGCACAAAATACATTCTAGTTCTGAGGGAAATGAATAGCTATTTAGTCATTAACTTAAAAATCATTGAGTGGGGATCACTTAGCTGCAGAGAAGATTCCCACATTTGGATACCAGTTCAGCAACTACCAACAGATTAAAATCAAGGAAGAAAGAGAGTAATTAACAACTACAAAACATTCCATGGCACCTGAACAAGGTATCATTTTCCCACTTCCCCTCATTTTTACCAAAAACATTCAAGTTACACAGGGATAAGGGGAAAAGAATGATGCAGTGACACACATTTACATCCTGCGTAGCTTAATGGTTCAGGTCATCTAAAAGGTGTATCTAACTCTAAGATGGGATGCTTTTCTTCAAGTCAGAAGAAAGAAGCAGAAAATGTGATTTTCTTGCTATCAGCAAGGTCAGTTTTGCCAAGAGTGACATATTTCCATTTCGCCATGGAAAGCGCGTGCAAACCTAAGCAAAGCACTGTAGCAGTGTCGGAATAAAAAAATTGATCTTTCCAACTGGGGGAAAAAAATAGTGAAACATGCAGAATCCTAGCTGTGATTAAAGGACAGTTATATGTACACAGGAATGGGTACAGTATTTTGCTTTGTGTTCCCAGTCTGCAAGCAGTCCTCATCCTGCAGGCGAAGCTATGGTAACAGGCTCTTACAACGGTAGCTAAAGGACAAAAAAAGGATAAAAGCAAGGACTGCAAGATCTGCAGCAGAAAACTCAGGCTGAAGCTGACTGTCTGTTGAAAGAGGCACTTGTAGACAAACACAGAAGCTAACAGCTTACAAGATCTCGTGTTTAGTCAAAGAGGAGGCCATTCTGCAGATCACCGACTACATTTTCAGTCTTCATACTTCAGACTAAATCACATCTATCTATGAATTTATAGTCCTTGCTTCCAAACAGCACTGCTATTCTATGACATCCTTTCTTGAGGAAGACAACAAGTAATTTTTCAGCTTCAGATTTCAGGGTAGAATTCACTTGCAACTTAAAGCCAGAAAACACACTACTCCATCTTGTCTGAATGACTAGGAGAAGTAATTTTACACACCTACGTACACTGAGACCCAAAAACTTGTATCTCAATACTTTTAATATACTTCAAAAGACTCTAGAGGAACTCCATAGTTCATATTAGGGTTTTTTCCAGTGCCTAATCACTTTTGGTGTAAGACACACACGCACAGACTGTGTTTGCTATTCAGACTGAAAAACTTGGCTGTTTTCGGCCTTGGGCCTTTTTCTTCCTCTCCTTATTCTTAAGGAATCTTACATTATATAGGGATATGTTTCCCGTGCAGATCTCCCTACAGGTTAGAAACCTTGATTCTGAAGTTTCTTTTGGTCTGCAAAGCAGTCTCTTGGCCTCATAATACCTTACTTTTAACTATCTGCCTTCATCAAGAGAGCACTTTTTTTGAACAAAGGCTGTTCATTCCATTTTTCCCCCAAGCTATTATCACCTGGGTCAGCAGATGTCAAGAAGGGTGAGTTGCTTGGTTGTTGTGAGGTTTTTTTGGCTTTGTTTTTTGAACTACAAAACTCTAAAATTGAGACTGAGTAGAAACACCATGGTGAAATGCTGATATCACAAACTGATTATTTTTAACTTGACTAGCTCCTTAGATAATCTTTACTTCTACTAGACTCACAAAACTTTAGTGACATCTTAAAGGGAAAAATTTGTACAGCTCTTCACAGGATATCTACACAAGGTGGGAATGGTCCTCTTTCCAAGTTTTACAATTGGTCTCACTGACGTTACACATAACAGATGGTTGTAACTGCTGAAGCTACTATTACATCTTTAATGGTGAAAAGAACCCACATGTACTATTTGGGAATGAAATAATGGAAGGATTTAGTTGTATTCAAGGTCACACGAATTCTGTGCTTGAACTACTAGGTATCAGCTGTCTGCATCTCAGTATGGTTGTTAACCAAAACGTCACAGGGAGCTGCACAAGAAACATGAATGCTATCATTTTATATCTAGTGTGTAATATTAACTTCACAATATCGAGGTTTGTGTCAAAACCACTGACACTATTCTCACTGAAACAGCATCTATTAGTCTTCAACATCGCATTAGACACAAAAATCAGATGGTAATTGTCTTAATTCTACTCCTGTCTTATTCTTTATTACAGATTCGAGAACCACACTGGAAAAAACCTCCAGTTTTGTGCTCTAAAGTAGCAGTTGATAAAATATGTCTCCATTTATCTTTTTACCTAGCATTACTTTTTATAGCACATGGAAACCCACTTCGTTATCTAAAACTCAGTAATATAGAACTCTCCTGTCTGTGAGGCAACTTTTAAACGGCTGCAGCTTATTTAAGTATATGGCACATATCAGTAGGACTAAAAGGTAGGAAAGGAATACAGTGATTACACACCTGAATTAAACAGTTATTACAAAGGGAGAGTGATTACAAAAAGAGATTGACCTGTGTGCCTCCAGACCAATGCTTCATAGCAACCACAGATACAAAACAGTA
Organism: Edolisoma coerulescens; assembly: GCA_013397115.1. Lineage (NCBI taxonomy): Eukaryota > Metazoa > Chordata > Aves > Passeriformes > Campephagidae > Edolisoma > Edolisoma coerulescens. Next base: position 43,329 of record VWZW01004706.1, on the reverse strand, counting down.
ACTTATTGCTAGAAAAAGCCAACATTTATTTTCTCTTCTTAGCTTAAAAGAAACTGATTCAGCTAGACCAAGCACAGTCTCTGTCATGTTGCAGTTTCAAATCAGTACAACTGGTGTTACATCTGTCAGCAAATTCTACATGACTGTGTAGTTCAATAAGAATCTGACTAATAGATTGTGCCATTCTGTCTCAACAAAGGTTTTAGAGCTCTGTCAGTAGGCCGCCTTAATTGCAGCCACAAGCTCCTAGACATCTAATAAACTTGACATGACAAAGATGATAAGAGACTACATAACCACAATGAGACAATGAGAACACCAGGATTTTGTTCCACTGTTCATAAGAACCCCATCTGCCTTGTAGTGAAACCCTGCAAAATGTGTATTGCTACTGCAGTCCTGGGAAAACAGAGCATCTTCACTACAGTTTCAATTTGTGCAGGCTATCCATCTTCCACCAAACTTAAAAAAATGTTTCTCATACTGCATCATTACCTTGCTCTTACCTAGCACAACCAAACAGACCTCACTCAAAACATCTAAAGATATCTTATACACCCTTACTAAGGCTCAACTTTGGTGAATATTATTATTATTATTAATAATAATAATCATAATTCTGGCCACTCAGAGTTGAGCCAACTGTGAACAACAGTTTCACAAGACTGT
>VWZW01004706.1:0-37507 GCA_013397115.1 Edolisoma coerulescens | reverse complement strand
AATAATGCACTAGAATGTCAGCGCTGAAAAAGGTAGGGAGGGAGGAGAGGCAAGGGAAGGGGAGGAGAGGGAAGGGGCCGCCGTCGGGGCGGCAGGCGCGCCGGGCTGCTCGCGGGGCGCCTCCGCACAAGCAGCGGAGCGAACGGGCGGGTGCCGGTGCCGCGGGTCCGCGCGGGGACCGCACCGTCGGGGACGGCCGCCTGGGCAGCGGGGCGAGGGCGCGCCAGCCGAGCCGTCGGTTGTGGTGTCATCCCTCATCACCGGTGCTTCCCGGCACCGCGCTGGCCCAGGCGCGGTGTCACCGTGGCGGGGGTCTCCCCTCGGTACAGCCCGGGCAGGAGGGCTGCGCGGCGGGGTGCCCGGTGCCGGAGCGGGGCGGCCGCGGGCTGGCACCCTCCGTGTGGCCGGTCTGGCCGGAGGGAGCGGCGGGGCAGGGGATGCTGCGCACGGAGCCGCAGTGCCGGGGCGATTTAAATTTTGGCAGCGCGTGATTCTGGGGCTGCCCCGCGAGGAGGGGCTGGGGAGCCGGGGCTGGCGGCGCACCGCCGCCTGCAGCGCTCCCCCCTTTCCTTTCCCGGCCGCCTTGCCGCGCCGGGGAGGGTGCGGGTACGTCGGAGGGGCCGCGCTGCTCCCTCAGGCTTCTCCCAGTACCCCGGAGGGGCGGCCCGGCCCCCAGGGGCGGTGGGGCGGCAGCCCGGCAGCCGAGGAGGGGCGGGTGGCAGGTGCGTTCTGCGCGTCTGCCCCGCCGCGGGTGCGCAGCGCTCGGCGCGGCTGGAGAGTCCGCGGGCGCGCAGCCGGAGCGCGGGGGTGGGTGCCCGCCGCATCTGCTGCGCTGCCCTCGCTCACCGGGACAGTCACGGGTGGCTCTCGCCGCGCAGAGGGCGGTGTTCGCGGGCGGGTTGGCTGAGCTCCTCCGCGGTCGTTTGAAACACCGTCTGCCGGAGAAATAAAATAATTACCCAGCGTCATAATGAGAGCGCAGCGCGCCCCAGCCCGCCTCGCCTCCCGGAGCGGAGCCGGCAAACCGCCCTGCGGCCGCCACCGTCGGGGCGGGCTGTCCCCGCCGGCCCGGCCCGGTGCTATGGGGCCGGTGCGGGTCGGTCCGGGGCAGAGGAGCGGGGAGAGCCCTCCAGCCGGCGGGAAGTGCAGAAAAGGGGCTTTCTTTTACGTCCCCGCTTTCTGTCGCCTTCATAACCTAATTCCTGCTGCTGCTGGTGTCCCAGTTCTAACAGCGGTGTCGGTGCCGTACAGCTTTGCGTTTAGCCATAAATCCATATATAAGTGCTTTGGCCTCAACTTCCCTCACACTTAAAGGTTTCTAATTTACGGCGACAACCTATTGTTTGTTTCCAATTGTGCTTCATTACGGCACGTTCCTAGACAGGCTTAATGTGCCTTGGGAGCAGGTAATACTTGAATCTCTTCCGAATTAAAGCCCTGAGAAGGGGACCAAGTGCTCCCGTCACCTTAGGTGGTGTGAGCCCAAGATCAAGGCTGTGAGACTCAGGTGCCCTTCTTAGCGCTGGAGTGTTTTGTAACTATTTCTCTCTGCTTCAGAGTAGCATCACAAGCGGAGCACTAACAAAATTTGAAACACTGGATACCTCTAGCCTTTTAGGTAATAGATGACTGTAAGCGGGCATCCTGTGAGGAGCTATGGTCACCTCAATGTGACCGAGTGCAGGTCCAAGTGCAGATGATGGAGAAATCTCATGTGAGGTCTTAGTAACTGAATGGTTTTTACTGTGGGATGTTTCAAGGGAGCATTCTGATGGTACTGGACGTTTTAAAAAGCAGCTCGGGGATAGAGGAGAGGATGGATGGCAATATTTTATAAAATGCAAATGTATTTGAGGTATCAGCCTTTCACATCTCTGATTAGTTGTATTTCCATCTTTGTGTTTTATCTGGAAAACAGGTAAAATAGGAAGAGCAGGGGTTTTATATTTCTGTGCTTTCAGCAATATAGCAATACTTTCAAGTCATTTCCAGATGGTTTGCACAAAACACTTTCTTTCAGAACTGCAAGTTTTAATTTTACTGTGTGTAGCTATTTTTACAGTGCTAAGCATATCATATAATTTATGTTTGAAAGGTTCTTCCCCCCATCATTTTGCATGCTTTTCAAAATGAGTGTTATGTGGTTAAAATGGACTTAGACAATGTTTAATAGTTTTATGAATTACAATGTTATGCATTGGAGATTTAATTTTGAGTGCTCGAGGCAGACCCTGTGTGATCTGACATAATATTCCTAAGTTAAAGAATGCGTTTATTATGCCATTGTTCAGAACACATGAACCAAAATCTAGGATTGTCAAATAAATTTGTTGATTTTATTTTAGACGTTTTTTAGCTTTTCATTTTAGTACTATAAAGTGCTGTTTACATTTAGTTAGTCATATATCTAGTTTGCACTAGAATGGTGTAGGGCATACCTCTGATAACTTTTTAGAATTCCCAGTCCCTCTGAAATGAGTTTAAATTCCTGGTGCAAGTTGAAATTACCCTTAGAGTGAAGTCATAAATGCTTTAAACAAGCATTTAACCATCAGCAAACATGGACTGAGGTGTTGGGGAGAATGTGTTTTGTCTATATAATACATAAAACCACAGTCAAATCCAAGACTTGCTGAATCAATGGTAACATCTGTAATGACTTATTGGGATTGGGATTTCACATTTGTGTATGGCAAAATCCCACAAGTATTAATAGTGATACTGTTGGCAATGCCAAGCTGTTGAAACAAAAAGTTACCAAGCAAGAACAAAAATTTCAAGGTCCATTATGGCAAACTAAAAGTTATATTCTAAATGAATTCCTCTATATGAAACAAGTTATTTCAATAGTAATTTGTACACGTGATAGAAGAAATGTATCCTTGAATAGAGGGATTCATACCTCATCCCGAGGAAAGCTTGGATGTTCAGTTTCCACTATGTCTGAACATCAAGCAGCATCCTGCCCAGAGGGTACCCGCTGCAAGCTCCCCTGAACGTTGCCTGTCCTGGTCCACTTGTCATGTCATAATTATGAACGGGTTTTTTGACAGCAGATGTTCTAATAGGAAATATTTGTAGACGCAGTCTGGATGACTGAATTTCAGCTTGATTGTGAGCTTTGCCTGGCTAAACTGTGGCTAAATAATTACTGGATTAATTATTGGGATGGTTTTTGTGTGCCTTAACAAAGATGGTAAAATGTTACTTTACACCTGCCTTTGGCTGGAACCTTTTTTCCCTGTTTGTAATTACACAGTCAAAGCAATTTCCTTGTGTAACTATGATAATCCTATGAGAAGTTTTAGTAATAAAAAGAACATAACCCCTCAAATAACCTGCTGGTTTTTTATGAGGTATACCATTGGGGACCCTTTGAATCTGCATCAGTCAAACAAAAACAGCTGTTTTGGTTCTGCTCCATGAACAAGACAAGTCTTACTTGCTTCACTTAATCAGTACAGTGAATTTGTTTATATCTAACCATGCATGGTGAATGAGAGGACCACTACTGCAGAAAGTTAATGTTAGCCCATCAATTATGATTGTATTTAAGAGAGACTTTCGGTTCTTAGAAATATATTACATGGGCCAAAATATCCCATTGAATTGAAACTGTTCTGTTTGCTAAAAGGGTAGATTTGTTTGAATAGCTAGAGGAAAAAAAAATTATACACATATTAGTTCAGTTTGCCTTGCAAAAATTCATAGTCATCCACGAACCATATGGCTTTCCTACCTCTAGTAGAGAAATAGCTCTCAGCATGGCAGATACAGTATGTCAACAGCTATGATCAAATATAAGTAGAAGTGGGCATGGATGAATCAGAATCTCTTTTAAAGTACTTGTTGGAGAACACAACTTCTCATATTTCAGTCCTTATATATCTCCACTATAGAATTATATTTCCTGGAACAGATTATAGTTCATCACAACTACTTTCTGTTGGAGAGGCCAAAATGATTCATTAAAGTAAAATAAGTACTCTTCCCATGATATTTATTTAGAAAATGTCAAGTAGCAGTTTATTCATTTAGTACACGCTCAGTTGTGATGAGAGGATGGAAATCACTGCAGTTAGATTTCTCAATCAGTGTTTCCACGCATGCATATATATTTGGTCTCACTTTGCTTTTATCTGTTTCTCACTGTACTCTCTTAAATACTTCTTTTGTGCATAAAATTTACTTATCTTCCATGCATTTTCATTCCATATTTGTCACATTTCTCTGTCCTTGCCAGTTTTGAAAATGAACAGCAAATAACTTTCAATATGGCATTGGCCTTAAGCCCTCTAAATTTTTTTGTGGCTTTATAAGCATATATTCTTATGATGTAAAAAGACTTTCTTTCTGCTTTTGATAGTAAATGTAGTATACACCAGCACTTACCAGAAATGCATAAGGTACACCACAGATGAAGGCTTTTATCTCACAAGGGGAATCAGTGTCTGTTACCTTCAGTAGATGCTGCAACCACTGTGTGTAGATAAATTGTCAGTAATGGAACATGTCAAAAATATGACCAAATGCATAAATCCAACAAGACAAAAATCAGTAATTTAGAGATTCAGACTGCACAAATAGCAGAAAGAGCTAAAGTATACACCAGAGCTTTCTGTCTATCTATAGCTCCCCATCTTGGGTCCTTCATAGCTCCTCCTTCTCCATGCAAAATTCTTCCACCACTAGCAATTTGGCATCTTCCATCTTAAATACTCTCTTTAAAAAGTAAATTTATTACATCAGAAGAAAGAAGAGCATCTCAGAGTTGTTAGATTGACCTGAGATCATTCTGAATACAAAAGGTTGTTGCATTTCAAAGTTTATTCTAGAAAATGTAAAGGTTAAATCTTGATAATGACATGGAAAGCAGTTAGGCAGCATAAAACTAAGACACAGATTTTGGGAGAAATTGAACACCACTCTAGTGTAGTGGTCAATTAAGGTGTCTCTGATACGTATTTCATCTTGAAAGCTGAGAGGCTGCTTGAGCAGTGTTCAGCCTCTGGCATGCTGCCTTTCAGAGGAAACAACTCCTCTGTGTTGTCCTGGAGAGGCAGCAGGTCAGTACTGAGAAAAACAATTTAAAACTATTTTTATTATCTTTCTCCTTTAGTTTAGGTGGTACTGTATTTTCAATATTCCCTAAGATGTGGCGAGAATGCAAATTAATTGTTTAAGCTTGTCTGGAATCTAATTTCCCTTAGCATTCCAGTTTTTTAAAAAACGTTGATTTCCTTCATTAAATTTATTTTTGTGCATTGGAGGTCAACTGAATTAGTTTCCTGTCATTCTTTGCTTCTTGATGGCATGGCTTGTATTGTGAAACTTTTAAATGCCTTAATAATGTTATGCAAATTACATATCATAAAACATCACCAAAGTCTCCAGCAATTCTCCTAGTTTCGCAACTGGAGATGCTGGTGACTTTTCATGGAAAACAGACACAATATTATTAATGATGCAGATAATCTAGTTACCCTTAAAGGACACTTTGTCCGAACCATTTCACTCTCGTGTGGTGGGTTTTAGAGCTTGTGCAGCTGCAGGAATACAGAAGTATGCTATTGTATTATTCTGTGCTTTCCTGGCAATGAGGAGTAGAACGAACTTCTCAGCTTTTGTGCCTTCCTTCTAGTTTCACAAGTAGCCTATAAAAATAACACTGAACAAATAGCTTCAATCGCCACAAGTGGGAGGTTACTTTTTAACCTTTTTTTTCCCCCTGAATAGCAGACAGTAGTGAAAGAATCTCAAGTAGTTACTACACCTTTTATTTCTTATAATCCAAAAATAGGGGAGCAAGGAAAAGAGGATCTTCCACTTCCACATTCTTACTGATTTGTGGCTTAATAAGTCATTGGGATATAAAGCAGCAGAGCATCAACACTCTTATTCTCTCAAATTTGTGTAGGCACAGTCCAAGTAAGATAAAAGAGAAGAGTTTTGCTTCATTCATACAGAGTGAAATTCTTTCCAAAGGGCATCAGTATAAAGGCCACCTTTATCCTCTGTGCAACAGCAGATTTCACGTAAATGAACAAATACATCCTTTAGTTTTAGAGTTTGATAACAATTATCTTCCCTGATGAGCAGAAAGGAGGACAAAGATTGCTTTTATTCCTTTGATTTACTTCCCTTGATCTTGCAGCATTTCAAATCCTGCATAGTTGAAGCTACAAGAAGAATCTGGGCCTTTTTTTAACACTAGAAAAGGAAATGGAAAAGTACAACCAAATGTCTTGAAAAAATGATGTATCTGTCTCAATTCTTTATCATACCCTTAACTAGGCTTCCTCATGATAACACAATGTAGAGGAAATAACATGTAGACTTAAGAATGTTTGTTTGTTTTTTTAATTGGGCTATGAAGACCATCACAGCAAGAAGATGCTGTGTATCAGTGAGAAGTATTAACGTCCTCCAGCTGGGAAGACAATGGGCTCCCATTGATAAGGATGACACGAGCTTCACCTTCCCTCTGGAGGAGAGCTCAAGCCCCTTTGATGTTTCCAGCCCTTTCTGGCTGCAGGACGTGGAACTGATCTTTTCTTTGATGGCAACTTGTGGCTTTGTTATCTAGCATCTGGCCTGGTTTTTGGCTATTTTGGGATTATCTTTGCCATAGTGTTTTACTTAAAGGTAAGAAATTGAAAAAATACGATTGTGAAGTGCTCCTGTTATGCATTGTATACATGATAATTTTATTTTTGAGTCTGAGATTTTGATCTCACTTGAGGGTCTTTTTACAAATACTGTCATTTAGGAATAGCTACTATAGCTTGTATTCATACCATAAATGTCCAAAATTAGTTTTCAGAGCTAGATAAATTATTGGATTTAAGAGAATAGCTTCAATATTTAATAGGTTAATTTTTAAATAACTAATGTAAATGGGTTTTTTTCTTAGTAATTTAAGAGAAACTTAAATTTACTGTTTTATTTTCTGGAATTCAAATGAATAAACAGGAATATTCTTTTCTTCCTTTCAGTTTTAGTAGACTGAGAAATCAAAATGTTACATGTAGCCTAGGCATGGGTCCTTCATTGACACAGGTTATTGAAACTCCAATTAACTACAATTTGTAGATCAGAGTAATTTTGTCACAAGGTCCTGCGGTTTATAGCATTATATGCAGAATAGGCTGCGGTACATGTGAAAATGCAGCATTACTTTTGTTGCCTGTCCTGAAATGCATTGGATTCTTAATGTCTCCCATCTCCGTATTTGTCAGCTCTTATTCGTTATGCAAGAAGTGAGTATAGCAAGTAAGGTGTTTCAGAAGAAATTACTTTTTATGAAGTTGAAAAGGGATGCAATTAGTTATGATAGCGTGTACTTTTATAATAATATAGATGGTAAGTAATTTGATAACAGTTTTCTTAAATGATAATTTATAATGAACTACTCAAAAATCTTAACATGACACTTTTAGGGGAGGACGTTTCTGTGATATTTTTCAGTCTCATTCTCCTTTAGTAAAATGATGCATTCTTATATTACGCTGACCTTTCTCACAAAAATTTGAGCTATCTACACTGCAAGGTTTCAGTTGCAACAAGATTTAAAAAGTTATATATTACTTTATGAATTTGAAGGCACATAGTGACCTTTGAAAGTAAGGAAATAGAGGACCAAAGTATTGCAATAGATCTGAATAGTTAAATTAAATATTTTGAAGTTGTTATTTTTCTTTTTAAATTAAGAACTGATTGATAGAATTATTTTGGTTGCTTCTCAAAGATTTTCTCTTTTCTCCTCCATTGATGTTTCTTTACAGCTAAAATAACTTGTTAAAGGTAACAGAAATCAGTGGAAATATTCTTATGTCCACCAATAAAATACCTCATATAGTAATGTGTGTTCGGTCTCAAGGTAATTTATAATGCAGTTAATGCTCTTTTATATTGTTTCATTTTGAATTATCTTTTTTTATGTGTGATTCTTTTTTTTTTTTCCTTAACTATTTTATTTCAAGATACCTTTTTCATTTGATGGTGCTTTTTGATATTGTGCATGCCTAAGTAAATATCTCATCTGACATATTAATATTTTTAACATGTACTGTGCTTATGCCTTAGAGCAGTGTGGAAGTCTCTCCAGTACTCTTAGTTGTGGATAAGTTATGCAGCACACTTACTTTGCTAACCAGTGTCAGGTCTCTGATCAGTTCCCTGGAACTTTTAAATTTCTTTTTACTTTCCAAAATTGTCATGAATTGTTCTTCTAAAAATTATGCAGAAAAAGGAAAATACAAAGCTGAGAAGCTCAGTGTATGCCAGGCTATAGAATAATGCTTTGATCAATAAAATAGAAAAGTTTCTCCTATGTAGGTGTATCACATTAAGATGGCATTCTCTTTCAGGAGCTGTCGTAGCATGTTTGTGTGTAATCTTCTATTTAGTTGCACTCCTGAGTAATGTAATACATTTTATTTTTCTTTTCATTTTTAAAGAAAGATACAAATACCTTTTCCAAGTTTCCTTTAATAGAATATTTTCTCTGCATTTATTAATTTCTTTAAATTGCACTCCATTATTTTAAACACTTTGTGGTATGCTTCCTAATTGGATAGAATTTTGTTTAAAATGTACTGACAAATATCCATTTGTTACTCCAACATGGACACGGAAACTTAGCAAAGTAGTGTGATACCTGAGAATCACAAGAATGTGTGAAGCCTTACATTCTGATTACAGCCTGGAAATTAAATCTAACATTTTGCTTCACTGCTAGAATAATCAGTACTCTGGGTGCAGCTTGTTAACATCTGTGTTTTCCTGCACTTCATGTTGCAGTCTGTGAGCTGGAGGGTGAATAGACACAGGAGCAAGCCCAGGTTAATGTTGGAAAAAAGGGAGAGTATTATGGAGGGGCTTAGGGAAGCATGTGGTACTGCTGGGCACCAGAAGAAAAGAAGACAAATGATCAAGAATATAGATGAAAGTGTCAGAATGTAACACTGGAGAGATCCTAATAGAGAGCACACAGGATGACTGTTTTGGTTGCCTTGTTCTGGTTGCATGTAAGGGGCAGGAACAAGCTGCATAATATCACCTTCCTGAGGTATCACATGTTTTAGGAACTGCACCATGCAGGACTGACAGACTTAAATGTTTTCCTGTGTACAAGATAAAATTGCACAGACTATAGGTAAACAGACATCAGTATTGCACAATGCATCTTGATATATAAAAATTTATAGAAAAGGCTCAGCTGATCTGAGGTGGCTGCCAGGCTACATTTGGAGTGTTCTTTACTTGGAAAACAGATTGCCCATGAAATAGCGTAACTTATATAAAAAAAACCCCAACAAAACCCAAGAAGACGTTTACTGCAAGAAAATATTATTCTGCTATTGACTTCAGTTGCATAGTTCTACATAATTATGAATAAAATTTCTCTCTCTTTTTCAACATCTTTCATGGGGCTGATCCAAATTGCCCTAAAGAAATACTTTAGTCTTTATTATCACTGAAATTTGCCACAAAAGCTGTGCTTCTCTCGACCAATGGAATAAACTTTTCCTACGTTTCTGATTTTAGAGCACAAGGAGCAAAGTGTTCTTGGCAGCCAGGCTGTTCCCATGTGAATTCTCTTCTGAAAGACATCAATATGATCATTAGTCGTCTTTATCTTCTCAGAGTAAAACATAAAATCCTCCAGCCTTGTCCTCCCTTCATAAATATATCCAGCTCTTGTAATCACTATCACTGGTGAAATCTCATCTGAAAGATCGGCAAGAAGTACCAAAATAAACAGCAATGTATGTGCATGCAAGATGTCCCCATTATGAAGGAATGATAGATACACTGAAATATTGTTCCATAAAAATTTACTGATGCATTTTCTTAAAAACTGTGTAATGAAAATTTACTCTAAACTGTCCAGTACTACTATTTCTTTGGCTGTAGCTATTAATCCTGTGTAGTTTGACTTAGGGGATTTTCTGCTATTCTTTAGATTTTTTCATGTATTGTTTTAACACAAATGTGTTTCAACCTATATGCCATAAACCTTTTAGAAAAATTGACTGTATATATAAGCAACAAATTGTGATTATACTCAAGCATTTATATATGTTCCACAAAGGAGAGTGGAGAAAGAGGGAAGATCGCAGACCAAACAGTAAGTTTTCAATATCTTTAGATTTCAATCAGAAATTTTAAGACTAATTTAAATATTCCCATTGAAAAAAGAAGTGATTAAAGTATAATAAAACAAATAAAAGTGGAAAATCAGAAGATAATATAGAATTAATGATATTTAGCAACAGCAAAGTAGTATTCATATAGTCATTATGAAAATGAAATTAGTAATATTTTCACTTTTTTCCATATGGAGGCAGTTAATTGTTCGTAAATATATGGAAAAACTCATGAACTGAAAGATGAAAACAGATTTGAACTGATTCCTGTAAAAATTGAAATATAATATGGTTAAGTGGTTATGTATAAATTTTTTTTCCTCACTTGTGACTTGAAATTTTTATTTAGACATCAATGAAAATAACTTCCTGGAATGTTGCCTGTTGTCACCAGGAAACGACATCTTTCAGAATTTCCCTGATATTAACATTTTCATTGTTTTTTTTCACAGGCAACTTGGAAATTTCAGCTGGTGTTGAAGTGATATATATTTGTGAATTCATGTAAAATATCTTCCATGTGTGTTTGTGGCTGAACCTGGGCCTTCATTTAGTTTCTTGATGCAGTAAAAAGGGCTGGCTGAAACCTCTTGTTCCCAGTGTGTTTTGGTCACTGTGGATATTGCAGGCTTTCTCGTGCACAATGGCAGTTTATTTGCTGTACCTGTGCTTGATTCCATGGCATTCAAGTGTGGCAGGGGGTGAGGAGAACACAGCATCCTCATTTTTGACAGGAGGCAGCATTTTGATAGCTCTGGCTTACACTTGGGACTAGATGCAGCTGGGCTCCCTTTAGTGCCCAGTATCACTTTAGGTGCTGTAGCATCTCCAAGATGCTGACGCGGACCTGGCTGGCACAACAAGGACTGGCTGCATCCAGGTCAGGGCCCAGGGAGCACCAGCTCCCCAAGGTGGCCCTTCCCTGCCACTGGTGAAGAGCTCAGGGCCATGTTAGGGACTATAGATAGTCACACTTCTGCCCTTCAGCCATTGCTCCAGAAGGGTCCCGTGTAATCCATGTACTGTATCTGCCAACTTGGTACAAATCTGCCCGCCTCAGGTATCTCAAACTTTCCATAATAATATCAGGTACCTGTTTGCAAGTAAATAAATCCTGCCCAAGACCGGTGTTGCCATTGCACCAAGAGGAGCTCTTTAAGAGGCAGTACCTGGCTGTAACCATTGACTTTGATGAAAACAGCTTCAGTGGGAAAGCAAATTTAAAACTAATGGATCCTAGAGATTTAAATGCATTTGTGTTTTTTATTTGATACAATAAATGAGCACATATAAAGTGCTCTTCAGATATGCTTGGAGAGCATTTTGCTGCCTGTGTGCAAATTTCAGCTGTCAGTTGCTCAGACTCCAGCTTATTTGTATTTAGTTTTCACAAATTAGCCTACTTCCTAGTGAAAACCAGCCATCTGAAATATCTGAAATGTTTAAATTCAGCCATTTGAGTTATGGGTGAACAAGGAAGGTTTTGCCTCTGAACTCAGACTCAGTTTTTAGGTGCCACCTGGCAAAGGCATCCCTAAGCACACACCTTGCTGTGAGCAGGGTTTTTGGTTTTAGCATCGTATTTGGGCTGTGTCATACTTCAGTTGTTTTCACTGTAGCCTTCCACAGAAAAAGTGACTTTTATGTATTAACTCTCTGAGCAAAATTTTGATGAGCATGGGCATTTTCAAGTCATAAAGATCAAAAACTTCCTGCAAGAAAAGCTGTATTTTTGGCTTCACTATGTTGTTTATGAACAAATAATCCATGTTCCTATTTTTTCTTCTAATGTGAAACTGGGGTAAAGCATTTTCTTACTGTTCTTACTTCTGTCAGAAACATAGCCAAATACCCCAAAACACTGAGCTGGGATATGTACTTTACTGACGGCTGAAGAGAGAGCATCACCAAGTTATTCTCCCCAAGCTTTGCAGTGCCCTTTGTTTGATAGCCTCTCCTTTCATCGGTGACCACTGAAGGTGTGCAAGGTGCCTGAGACCAGAACAACACTGCCTGGAATGCCACAGTGGCTCTGGCCCTGCCACTGCACTGTTGATGAATATTCCATCTTTGGGGCTTGTGGCCAACTGTAAATTTCCTGCAAGTGGGGAAGTCCATTTTTCTATAGTGTTAGCGAGTTGTCCATCTCTGAACTGGCTGCAAGCTGCCCCAGTCACTGGCATGATAAGAATTGCTGGAGTATTTTGGTTCCTCTGCTGGCATCAGAGAAACCTGAAGGAGGGGCCTGGGAGGGAAGTGGCACCTGAAGATCTCTTCTCCATCCAAGATGATGTCTTCAGGCCATACTGAAGCTGGGCAGCATATTGCATTAGGCTGCCAAACCACAATTACCAGCTCCAAAGCTCGCCCCACTCCTGGAACACTGACCTCTCTTCTGGATGCAGTGTTTGGGAAGAGCGCAGTCAGCAATCCTCTCTGCTGATCTCCAGTAAAGACCAAGAAGGGGGACAGATTTAGTGTTTATCCTGAACAGGGCTGCATGTGCTTTTCCATCATTTTTAGAAATTTCCTTTGAAAGAGCTGACAACGTGTGATCTATTTTAAATAGTGCTTCAGAAGATGAAATTATTTTTGGTCTAAGTGAAATCAATAAGCAGTTTTAAATATAAGATATAGTTTAAATAAGCACAAAAATATCCCATGACCCTCAGTATTTATTGCATGTCTTAGGCCTGCTATGACAATCTGTATTAGCTAATTAATAGCTCCTTTCTGTAGAGCAGCTTACTGAAACCACCAAAACCTCACTCTGAAGTCTTTCAAAGGCATGAATAGTAACAGGTGCAGGTGTGGTGTCACCTCCTTTATTTCAGGCTTCCCTTTCTCCTAGGATACCTGTTCCTCAAAGTCCTGGACCTCGTTCTCCCTGGCTTCCTTGTGTGCATCAGGAAATCTTCCAAGTCCTGGTCTGTGTAGCCCATCACTAAGTCAGGTGCTGGTAAAATCCCAGTTTGCCTCTTCCTTGTCTGTGCTGTTACAAACTCCCCCGTCCTGGCACTGCATGGTTGAGCTCTGCACACGCTGGGCTGTGTAAAGCAATGCTCCTGCCTTGCTTATGGAGATCACCATTCCTCTGCCCCTGCTCTCACAGTCAAAGGTCTCAGAGTGGATTGGATTTCTTGAACAGAGCAGCATTTTTAAGTTCATTATAAAAATTAATATAGCTCTCCCATGCTAGCTTTTTCTCCCTAATGCTCTTTTGGCTGTCTCCTTGCCTACCACTGTAATTCTGATGTTGGTACTTTCATCTGTTATGTTGAATGTTTTCTGAAATAAATAACATTGCTTATATTTGTGGATAATACTGGTCCCCTATGTATAGTACTTGGAAGTGTTGCCTAGCAAATTCTGTGACTCTTGATGAAATATGATCGTTTCTTTTCGTAATTTACATCCGTTATTTCTCATGGTATTTGATATACTTGCCATGCTTTTGTGATGCCGACTTTAAAGGAAAGTGAAATGGTGGTCAAGTGGACTTACGGACTCAGTTCTTTCTTTGAGATTTTGTTGTTGGGTACAAGGTTAATCTGATTAAAGGTGCGTGTTATAGCTGCTCCATTGGGATAGTAACTAGTGGTTACTGGAACTTCTTGGTTCCCTTGGTGTGGAGAGTGGAGTGGGATGGGCAGCCCTAAGGGGAGATGCAGTCTTGCCCTGAGGCAGGTTAGCTGCATCTCACCTGGGAAGTGCTGCTTGTGTCAACGCCAGAGCTTGGGATCACTAGTTCAGTGGATTTCTATCATAAAGGATGTATATATATAAGTATGGTGAGTTTTTTCAGGGAAATCTACAGGTAGTCTTTTTTTCATACATTTCAGGAGGATTTTGCCATACTGTTAAACAGGTCTTGAAAGAATCTCTTGATTGTAGTTTGTCACTGCTGCTAAAGATGCTTTTAAAATAAGTATCTGTGCATAAATACATCAGAAATAATTTATTTCTCATTAATATGAGGTTGCAATTGAATCAACTGTTCTCATGCCCTGAATTCTGCAGAAAGTTAAAAATTGTGTCCTAACACTGCATGAACTTTGAGTAGTATGCCCTGTCTCATGCACACTTTTTTTTTTTCTTCATACCAGAAGAAGTCTGGTTTAGTGTAGTTCCACACAAGAGCAGGGCTGGGGTCCCTGCCTTCTCTCTCTCTCTCTCTCTGTATCAGTAAGTAAACTTTTGTCAGATCTCCTGGGATGCTTGCTGATTCTATTCCTTGCTCAGCAACAGGAGGTTAACACATAGAAAAGGCTGTTTTGGAGCCTGTTTGAAACATGCCAATAATAGCAATTGTTGGTAATGAATCTATTCCTTATGAGTACATGACATGCTCCTCTCCTGTGATAGAAGCTTTAAATGTTAGTAGCCAGGAAGTGCCAGCATTTTGATTGCTGCCTGTAGTTAAATACATAAAAATATCAGAGGCATAAAATATTTTGGCATAAAAAAAAGCAAATGGGTTGAGAGATAGGGAATATAAGGCAGAGGCAGAAGTGTCTGCTTGGAATACTTGATATTGCTTTTCCTTCAACTATTGCTAAGAGAAGTTTAGCAGTCACATAAGAAATGTTTGTGTTCCCTCACCACCTATGTTGGAACTGGGGAGTTTGATCTCTAAGTTGGTCCTTGTAACAAGATTTTTCATGTCTAGATAGTCATGATGCTGTTTTAAAATGCTAAAAAGTGGGAGGTTCTACAGTGATGTGCAAATGCTGGCTCCATCCATGGTATTCTTGGAATGGATGTGTTCAGCATTTTCTTGGCTGATCTACTGTCAGTTTCTGAAGTGGCAACACTGCACTGTGCTGCCTTTAACTTATCCCAGAGTTAAAATAACACAACAAATAAAAAGTAACAAAAGAATCTTTTAAAACAACAATTCTTGTGCATTTTATTCCAGCTGAAGTTATTTTGGCATTTTTATGAACTGAATCTGCTGCTGACCATTAGAATGTTAAACAGAAAATTGCCATTGAAACTGGATGTTTAGTCAAAAGTTACCCTCCTCTAGCTCTGCTAGAGTAAAAGGGATAAATTGTCAGTATACATTATGCACATCGTTATACTCATACCCATTCTCTTTTTTCAGTGGCAGATATATTTGAAAAATTTCAGTATTTAAAAAATTATGTTAATTAAATGAAGCAGTTGTTGTTGGGATTTAAAAGCGTGTAAAGCTCTCTGCTACCATGCTGCACACAGCTATTTTTAGAAGTAGTAACAGAGTTTCTCTCATACTGAGTCAATGTTACAAGATTTCAACTAAGAAAGCTGGTAATGAGTCGGGGTAAGACTTCCATTTCTTTATACCTTAGAGTAAAAAATATGCAAAACATTCTATAACTGAATACTTGTAATACCCAAAAAAGCCTTAATAGATACTGGCGTTGCTCCATATGAAACTTCTGTAAGTCATCGTAGTCCTAGTGAGTTCAGCCTCCTAAAGAGACACATGTTCATGATTTAAAGAAACAGCCCCTCTGTTGCCCTGTAAGCATGAAATCAAATAAGTTTTTTTGTGGTCCTTTATTTCAAAGACTTTACAATGGATCCCTAAATACTTTTATTATTAGAAATTCAGCCTTTTTTGTTCCTCCAAAGAGCCTGTATGCTTTGTGTTTGAGCCACATAGGTAGGTTACACTTTCTGTGTCCTACTGACTTCTAAACTGTTTTCTGTTGCTTTTGATTATTGAATAGTTAGCTTACACTAGCTCTGCAGGACACTGAGGAAAAGGAAGATAACTGTTCAATACAGATATGGCTATTCTCCCTCCAGTCCTCATCAACACTCTTGTTATCAGTTGTATTTTAATGCCATATAGACATGTTAAACATTCACAATTTTCTATCCATAAAATAAGACAAATAATTAGTTTATAAATTACCTAAACGTAGATGTGGTGCATATCTATCATAATCATACCAATATCTAAATCATATTTAAGCATAGATAAATAATAGTTTGTAGGGAAAATGACTGTAAATTTTTTTCTTCCGTACAATGTTAGCTTGTGTGCACAGTCACCATTCAGGCAGCAAATTCTTTCATTAAAATGTTTCACTGCATTTTTATGAAGTCAATGTGCAACACGTGTTGCTGTTGTCAGCCAAGCTATAAAACATCACTGCCAGCTGGGGTTGTGAGCATCACTCTTTGCTTCCATCAGACTTCTTTTCACTTCTCTGTAAGCTTAAGGGGTTACTTTTTAAAATTACATTCTTTATGACCTATTGCTCGAATCAGCTCTACAATCTAGCTACAAATTCTTAGGGTAGCATTTACATCAGAACCTAAAGATGAAACACAGTTTAGGATTAAGATACCTGAATGTAGTTTTCTGCCTCAATCAGACATCTAATGCCTTTTCAGAAACCTTAAGTTATTCCATGTCGCTCTCAGCTACTGTACTAAAAGACTCCAGTCCTTCTAAGGTCCTGTGTGATATCTCCCAATGTCAGCAGAGCTCTGAATAAATAGGCAGCCCCAGAAGTCGGAGGGAGGCATAATAACAATAATAATAGTAATAATAATAAACACAGTCACCTGTATTTATGTACTGACTCAATTCCTCCATGCCTAAGATCCCACTATAGTGCATGAAGATTAATCAGTACAGTGACAGCAACTGAGAAATTCAGCTGAACAGCCTCTGTGTGTGTGGTAAACTATGGTATTTCAGATGCTTGAGGTTATGTGAGACACCTGCATGGGGTAGAACATTTATTGTAGGATGTACAGAGGGTGTATGTTCTTTAGAAATGGCAGTCGGAGGTCAGGCATTGTATCTGAGAGCAGTGACACCAGGCACTGGTACACGAGCAGCTGAATTGAGCTTCAGGGTATTATCAGAGGCACCACTGACTGTACTAGAGGCGTAGGCACTTTTGGAACTGTAGACACCAGAATTTGTGCCTCACAGATCTGTGAGCTGAATTCTGCCTTGCTGAGAACATGGATATTAATTTAGCATAATTGTGTTTCTTGACTCTTTGCCTGTGGTACCTCAATGCTTCATTGTCATGTATGTACAAGAAATTACTAGTCCATCAACTAAAGAGACCTATTCCCATAAACTAACATTCTCTGCTCTTCGGCCTCTAAGTCTTGTTCAAGACTTTGACTTGAAATCCAAACAGTACCCTGTTTGCTACATCTTCTGTGCCTAATTAAACCTTTGAACAGTCTTCACTAATTTTCATGAACCAGCATCTGTGTACCTAGGACTGAGATTGGCAAATCATGTCTACAGGCTCTTTATTATAAGTCCTTTACTGACCTTCTGTTATCAAAACATCACTTCAAGTTTATGAAGTTCAAATGCTTGAACATTGGTGGGAATCTGAAGTGTGCAGCAATCTTCCCACCAGACTACATCTATGCATCCTGAACAGAAGTTGAGGCTGAAGTCAAACTATGTAATAATCACAATAACAAGACCTCACAATTCTGTCTCATCAGAGGCTTTAAATGTGTTTTGCAAGTATTAACATCACAACAGAATGAAGTGCATGTTGTTAGCTTGTGTCCGTGCCTGTGAGGATAAGTCTGGAATTAAAAAGAAGCTATGAACTCTTCCTGAAACCTTGGGTAAATCATTCATATTGTCAACTTCTGTCTTAGGTGGATAGTAGTGCTTCTGCATTCAGTGGGGAGCTGGGAGGCAATGCTAACTGTGGAGGATATTGCCATCTGAAATGGCAAGTGTAGGGGTGTTTTTACAGCCAAAAATAATGTGAATAGTGATTCAGTGTACAATTCTTATTTGCATTTATCAAAATGTGTGGAATTCATACAGTGCAGATGTCTCCATCTGAGCTTGTTGCCCTTGCATTTCTTTACAGTCGGTGGAGGTCTAGTCAGTGTAAAGTGTAATTAATCTCATTCTAAAGTAGGTATCTGAATAGATCAGACTGACTGCAAAGGGTGCATGGAGGTGACCAGTTCAGATGTAGGAAAACCGAATCTCATCCTACCTGTTCCGTGGGCAAAACTGCTATGATTTTGCCTTTAAAAATATACATTTAACTTTACTGAGCCACAGTTAGCATGCCAGATGTAGAAGTGTTTCAGAATAAGTGTGTTCTAAGCATTTACCACAGATTGTCATACCAGAATTTTCATTTAATTAAAAATACCAAATTACTGTTTTATCATCTTACACAAACACAAGGCCAATACCTGTTATGTCTGTGTAGGTCATCAGGAGCACAAAGCAAGGCAATGAATAAGGTTTCATGGTGGAGGACTGAGAAAATTTTCTAGGGCTTCGTAATTTCTACGACTTCTACATTCTTCTTTAATGTGATCTCTTGGAACCTTGTTCAGATTTCCACACATCTAACGCAATACTTGGTAACCTTGTGTAACCATCCCTATCTCCAGCCAGTGCTTAAGGAAGATGTGGTCTTCTATAGCTTCTGTGTCTTACCTGCCACTGTGCAGGTGACTCAGGCACCTGCACACCCAAGTGTCTCAGAATGGCACTGGATATCATATATGGATATCTTGCCTCAAAGTTAACTTATCTGTCATCTCTTTACTTGGATCTCTTAAGGCTACCCTCATCTAAAAGAAAATCATGTTACAGACAGAAATTTGCTGCGTTGAGAATTTCAGAGCAGGCACAGATCATCCACACTGGAACTGCTCACAGTTACTGACCTGAGTTCTCATTTCATCCTAATTATATGTAGTTTTCTTCTGCCCTGTTTCTTTCACAGTCATGGCTGATTTCCCTACTGTGAAAATATATTAATCTTCTATAATAGAATATTTATTCTACAGCAATAACTGGATATTGACACTCACAAATTAATTCAAGAGTTATTTTAGTTGCTTTTGACAACTTTCAAAAGACTTGGAAACTTTTTTTTTCAAAAGACTTGGAAACTTTTTTTCTTCTTCAAATTGGAAGAAAGCAGATCTATATGAGGTCCTGTAAGTGATGGAAATTCTCTGCCAGCTTCTACTGGTAAGAAAAGTCTCAGTAATCAGCAATGCAGCGAAAATCACCCACTTCCAAACAAACAGACAAAGGAAAATACATTCCAAGCCCCCTAAAAAAAAAAAAAGTGAAACAACTTAAAGCTCTAAGACAATATCTATAATATTTTAGTAAATATGTATGGAACCTGCATCATTGTTACTGAAGCAAATAGGTAGTTTGATGCTTTATTTCTTACAGAATTTTAAAAACAGTGCTATTCACATACCGATCACACAATTTACTAGAAAATTCTTTGAAATTCCATTCTGTACTCAATGCTAGATGGTTTAAATATGAAGAAGAAACAATATGTTGCTAATTCAAATTAAAATCAATTAATATTTAAGCCCTGTGTTTGCTCTGAAGCTACAAGTTGGGCACTGTGGGCTAGCCATAGCAGTTGCAAAAGAATATTAAGGGATTCATGTGGTGGTTTTCCTAAGGAATAAATATTCTGAGTCAGTATGGCCAGTCAGGCCACAGATCTCAGATATCCTGAAACCTGCTAAAGTGCTACAAGGCATGTTTTTAATATCTTAATTTTAAAATCAATCATAAAATTTTAATGCCTAAATTTAGGAAAGTTCAGTTGTAAGCTATGTTATTTGGGAAGGGCAAGTTCATTAGTATCAATCAGGATTTAGTACTGACTTGACTGCTCTCACTCTTGCTAGTAAAAATGCCATGCAAGAAAAAAGGCCAGGAGTGCTAGCAATCTGCCAGTCAGGAACTCTGCACGAATGTGAAATTGTAAATGGTGGGAGTTACAGAAATAATGTGAGTCATGCTAAGAAACTGTGTGTATCTAAGAGGAGCAATGGACAAGAGTGTATTTGCTTTACCTGTACCTACTGCACAGCAGCCTCATATTCACCATCCCCAACAGGAGCAAGTGTAAATAGCATAACTAAATAAAGGGGTGGGAAAGCAAACTGTAAGGGAATATCTCTTCTCGTCCAAAAGTTGTGAAGCTGCACGAGGGTGATGCTCTGCACAATCTAATAAGTCCTTGCTGTGTCTGTGAACAAATGTGCGTTTTTAAATTATTTTTCTTGCTCCATTTTCTGATGAGCATAAGGGCTTGGCCAGGGCATATCTTAGAAAATGGTAACTCATCATGCATATTCAGAACTGACACAACTGGCATTTAAGAGATAACTACAAGAAATTAACTCGTGTTTCAAATTGAGCATGCAGAAAGGAACGTTTCTGTTACATTTTAGCACCACTCTGAAATATACTGTAAAACTTCAGTGCCTGTAACATCATCAAGGTTTATAAAAACTTCATCTACAAATACCTTTTTTTCATTAACCTATCTTCTCAATTCAGGCACTTTGATTTTTGCAGGGGAAGATTTTTTTGTCTTATATTTGTGAAGAAGTTTTTACTTGGTAAAGGCATAAACACATTGGAATGATGGTATATATTATAGTCACTTTACCCTCTATTAGAAAAGATGTAAGTAAATAACTGAACAGAGGGTAAGCTGAGTTGTCTGTTGCGTGCAATCTGTAGCAGTTCAGTAGTTTCTCATGCCATTGGCGTGGTAACATAATGTTGTGAGGGTAGTATTCAAAAATACAAAGAGGAGTTGTGTTCAAAGCCACAATACTGATAATAATTTCAATGAGAGTCTTATTATAGTCCATATATGAATGTGGTTTGTTATTTCATCTCTTAAAATCTGTCAAGCAGTGCTGTCTCTCTTCAATAAACATTTTTACATCAGTCTTATAAAATGTTTTAGTTGCTTTTATGTAATTGCTTTTAAATCAAGGCATTCCTGTCCTAAGTGGAGAATGAATAGTAGCCTAGCAGTGAAATCTTTTCACTTGCTACTCAGATTTTCTCTCTAAATTTACATTAGTATAATAAAAATATAAAATGCAGATTTCTAAATCCAGAATGGATAAGACTGTGGTAAGAAATAATTAGAAGTGGGAAAAGCTATTGTAAAAATCAAGAGTTGACAAAAGAACCTACATTACATGAAAGATAGAGAAGCAGTTCAAAAAATGATCAGATTATTAAAAGAGCTTAATGCAGAATTAAGTTTCATCAAATGAGATCTTCCACTGTCTACAAAACCTTTCATTGTATGGCTCGTGGCTCTGTTCCTCTTTTTGCACTTTTCCATTTTTACTTGTTTTATTTTATCATACTCTAGCCACGCTCTTAATCATCCATTTGTATTTCCCTGCTCTCATGTCTGCTCCCTTGCTTCTCAGCCCTCATGGCTGAATCGTGCCTCCGCTCCTGGGAACTTGTCTGTGAGCAGTGCTTCTCAGAGAGCCTGTGTATCCTTCCAGAGTCCTGACTGCTGGAAACACAGCTCACTACAGGGCTAGGATTTCAGTTGTTTGTGACCAGCTGTTGTCATCTCAAATTTAGGAGTGAGAAGTTGACTTGGGAAGGGAGTGAGAAGCCAGGAAAGGGGTGGACATGGCTACATTCAGAAAGCCTCACTGTACTGGCCTCAGCTTTAAACGTGCAAGTAATTTCATTCATATAACACTTCTATTGCTTTCTATGTGTTAGCTGATAAAAAAATAATTACTTCCCCAAACATAACACGGAAAACTGAGCTCTTAGCAGCTATTTCACAGAGTCATCAGATGCAACTTCTGGCAGGAGGATCTGAAACCATTGACTCCTAAAAGCCAGGAGTGTGCATCCAGAGAAAGGGGCATTTAGTTTCTTCACTTTTCTAAAATATCTCCTACTGACTGTGGGTGAAAGCAGGGCACTACTATTACATGTTACATGGGCTGTGGCTCTGAGCTGGTGTAACTATTCTTGGGTTAATCTCCTAAGGATGTGCACATTTGACCAAATCTCGAGTTAGTAAAATTCTTTATATTTGCATTAGAGAAATAAAAACACTTCACATAAATTGAGTTTCTGTAGTACTGTCTTGGATTTCTTTGAAAGTATAATTATGTATAGGGGCTTACAGAATTTAATTCTAGTCTTTATGAATGACTTACGTAAAAGAGTATCAGCTTCCCAGTCAATAGCTTTGAAAACTACTCATCAGCAAGGCAGGTAAATTATCAAAACTACTTTAATTAATGTATCCCATGTAAGCCTTTGGCTATCAGACTTTTGCTGTCTAAATATGTAATTAGATATTGCTATCCCTTTACAGATAAAAGGTTATCCCTGCTTTTAACTTTTCAGGTGGTTTTGTTGGAGCATAGATTTGATTTCCCTGTTAAATTTTAGAGACTGAAATAATGTCTTTTTCTTCCCCCTGAGAAACACTGAGAAGTTTTTTGCTTGCAGTTTCAACCCCCTCTTGCACTTTGCACAAAGGAATTGGTGCATCTGTTCTGAACAATTCTGGATGGATCCTAGATGTTGGATGTGCTTGTGGTGTTTCACTTATCTTGTAATCGGAAGTAATTTAATGTCTTCTTGTGTGTATGTGCAGCCAGAAGTATGGCTGCTATTACTCATAGCAACACTGGAGTTTCCTTATTCGTTAACATGACTTTATGTAAAGGTGGTGATTTTTTTTTTTGCACTGAATGCCTGAAATGGGAGTCCTTCTGGTCATCAGTCAGTCACTGTGTAATTTAAGTTTGCATCCTAATGCATATTCAGAAGTGCCAAATAAAGACATTTCATATTTCCTGACTTCCAACTGCCTGACTTGACAACCTCAATTATTTTATTTTCATTTACATTTTAGAACCTTCTTAGATTTAAAAATGGTTTTATTTTTAAGAAAGTTTGCATAAGTAGCACACTTTATTAGCTACCATACGCCTCTGTCACTCATGCTTAAGAATGACATTTATCCAACCAGTCTAGTTAGACCAGTCATGGGGAGAAGATGGTTAATAATTGGGAACGGTGAAAAGGACCTTCAGCAGTAGCTGTACACAGATACTTGAGTGACTTTGAGAGACAATGTACCTACATGACATAGTTTTGCTGTATTTCTCTTATCCTTATTTATTTCTATTGCAGAAGTGACTAAGTGCGTATGGCAAAAGGTCCTGACTGCTTTTGTTTCTCACAAAGTGTGTAACATTGTCTAAAAGAAAATCACTCACAGAGAAGTGTGGTGTCTTGTCTGAGGTTAAAAAACAAGTGTCTCCTCCACGAGACAGCCCCACGCCAGACAAGGCTGTGCAGCTGTGCTGTGGCGCACGGCCGGTGAGCGGGCAGGAGTCAGAGCACTGCAGCTGAAGCTGAAAGGGCTCCTCTGCTGCCCAGAGCCACACAGCTGCCTCACGGCCGGGGGGGCAGCTGAGTGACTGCTGTAGTGACGTGCTGGAACAGACCTGCTCAATGAACAACAATGTAATGAAAAATTACTCGTAGGAATAAAGCATTTAGGACTGAAAAGGATCACTTGGATCAGTGAGATAATGCGATCATATATATCTCATTGGACTGATATAAATCCCAGTTCTATTTATTGTTAGTTATTTTTATTTTGTGCCCTTATTTTGTATTTTGGAAAGCTTTCTAAATCTTTGCAACTCCAAGGGTTTAAAGCAAACTAAATCTGCTTTTTACTATATCAGAAAGCACTCCCCTTCCTCACTTCAATATTCTCAGGATGTTTAAGGTATTTGTCTAGGAAGTAGAAGACCAATATTCAATTCTTACTGTGCACAGATTTAGTGCTTTAACTTAATTTGTCTTTTCCACATCACTGATCAGTGCCCAAGGTAAAAGACTATTAGCTCTTTTCCCTACTCTTACAAGAATATCACTCTTAACTTGAGAAGTGTTTTCAGGAACTGAGAATTGTTCCACATAAAATATCTATGTTATCAAGTTGTTCCTAGCCAATATTAATTCTAAAGCAATGTATACAGAGTAGAAAAAAATACTGAAGAGTGTTACCAGGCTGACAACAATGCCCTGTGCTGTCTGATACATGGATAAGAAATGCTGTCATTCAGTGATCTTCTCCAAATATAACTGGATTTTTTTTAGGGCAAGGCAAAAAGTACCTTCATGGTTTATGTATCTGCTAAAGTTTGAATTCTACAGAAAATTGTGAAGAGAACATTTCAAAGGAAAAGGCAAGCATTTTATGGTGGAAATTAATACATAATACCATAAGGTTTGTTGCTTTTTCCTTTCCAGTGTATCTCAGAATCCACAGAAAGACAGCATTCCATATAGCCAATACTATTTGTGAAATTGCCCACTTAAATGAATTGAGTTACTTCTCATGGTTAAAGTTAGTTGCATGTTTGGGATCACACACTCTCAATGCTGCTTCAGCTTCCTCAACTTCACAGTGCACCTTTTTCTTAACTCCCTCCAGGCTTTTCTTGCATCAGAATTCCTCTCCTGGACATCATGACTGATACCTCAGACTCCTCCATCCCTTTTTATCTTTTCAAGCAGTTTTGCTGGTAATTTGACAGGTCTAATTCACACTCTTATTTCTCTTGGGGAGGATGTATCACTATCAAGAAATTCTTGTTCCTCACATATTCAGTGTAGTGTCTTGGGAAGTGTAGTCTTGTAGTTCTGTCATGGGAACTTACAGCCTTTCCATAATCTTTTGGCTTACCTTCTCTCCCTCTCGTAGAAATATCCTCTCCTATCTGAAATACTCTCTCCTATGTATAAATACTCCATGTGGGATGGTGTTTCTGCTGCATATCACACTGCATCCACCACCTGTAAAAGCGTGGGGATGGCATAAATATCGGCTTGAAGCACTGCAGTGGAGCAGGTGTAGTGATCTCTTGTGCTTATGGTACGCGACATGATCTAAGAACAAGACAACACTGTGGCCTATAGAGTAGGACTTCACTGATTCACTGAATTTCAGGCTAAAAGTGCTTCTGTGAGTATCTGAACATGATTCCTGAATGTTGCTGGTGAGGGACCAATACTCTTCACCCCACACTCCTCTCAGCTGCCTATTGTTGCTCATGGAAGTTTGACATTAAGAAGTCTTCTGTTGTGGCTGACAGAGCAAAATAAGGTGTTTTCCAGAACTGGTTACCCGTGATTGCTGCCCATTGGTCAGCAAAGAGAAGCAGCTTCCTACCCTGAAATTTCATCCAAGAATCCCTGCCTCAAATCATCAACTTCTTGAAAGAAAAAAACAGTTACTATTCTACAGACAGAAAAGGAATACAAGTAGAGATAAAACAGGGGTAAATAAAGAAGGGAAATAAAAGAGATGTTTTGCTTTTTCTAACAAAAGAAATTAGGAAAATACCAATGAAGGAGTCATACAGAGAAGCCAATACTGTTATGAGCAGAATAGTCAGATGAATTTCCAAGCTCCATGTGGCCTGTGCTGATTAGGCAGGTTTAATAATTGACCAGTCGGCACCTTTTCATCACCTGTTCTACATCCTCCTCTCCATGCATAAACTACTATTACAGGCAATGCAACAAGTACAGCTGTGTTCCACTTATCTTTTCTGTATGTTACACACATTAAATAGTGCCAGAGGACAGCTCATGAGTATAACATTTTCCATTGCTTTTAGCTTGTCCTTGTACTGCAGCCTAAGAAAAGAGGAGTTTTACAGTA
Source organism: Edolisoma coerulescens (assembly GCA_013397115.1). Classification (NCBI taxonomy): domain Eukaryota; kingdom Metazoa; phylum Chordata; class Aves; order Passeriformes; family Campephagidae; genus Edolisoma; species Edolisoma coerulescens. Next base: position 11,820 of record VWZW01004706.1, on the reverse strand, counting down.
CCCTTGGAAGATTAACAAACCTGAGCTTTCACAAACCCTGAAGGTACTCCCAAACTCAGCCCCCCATCACAAAAAAAGCTTTCTCACTTACACCATAAAACCACAATTGAACATCTCTGCAGATCTGGACTGCAGTAAGATTTCACAGGGACAGAAGCAATTTCTCAGGTAATATGATCTCAAATCACACAAGGCATTGGAGGTTGCAGCCAGCATTTGGCTGCCACCTAGAAACCTATTGTATTTTCATTATGGTATAGAGGAGATCCAGGTGCTTCCTTTCATTTCATTTGAAGTTTTGAATTTAGGGCACAGGGCTCTTGCTCTGAAATGTACCTATTTGCTTGTGACAGGCTGTGTTTGTGTAAGAGTTTCTTCCCGTGGGGAAGCAGTAAAGCAGGGTATTGGGACAGCATAAAACATGGCCAGGTATTTATCAGCCTTTTCATTCCGAGCTGCCATTTCGAGCGATGATTAATAGTCCTACCTTCTCTCCTGTGCCTCTCCTATTTTATCCTGCTGCTTTGGCTATGGATCTCAGAGAGGGACAGATGTTGAACTTCTCCTCCTACAGGGCTGTTTGGTCAGACCAGGAGGTCTCAATTGAAGGTAATATCCTCAGCTTGGTGGCCAAGACACTGAATAATGAATTTTCTGCTGAACCTGAGGTCTCAAGTGTACCATACTTTGGACCCGACCTAAGGCCTTCTGAGGCCAATGGACAATCTTCCACTGATTAGGATGACCTTTGGATGTGGCCCAGACCCATCAACCTAATCTAGCTGAAGACGTCCCTGCTCATTGCAGGGTGCTGGCATAGAGGATCTTTCAAGGTCCCTTCCAACCCAAACTTTTCTGTGATTCTATTATGCAGCTATGTTTTCATAAGCGGATAATTACAGGTTAAGTATTCACAATTAAATGAGAACCTAATAGGCCAAATTATTCTCTGGGGTAACTCTGTTGTTTTTCGGTTGAGTTATATCAATACATTATTTGACCCAATATTTTGCTTATAGGAGGGCTTATGAAATGCTAATTATGTTGGTCAAATGAGGGAAAACCAAACAGACCCCAGCTTTGTTTGTGTGGTTAAGCAATGTAATTATGAATGCTGGAACTGACAGCTAGGCTTAATGTGGAATACTGAGCTCTGACTAAAAATGTATAAGTGAAACACTTTGTTGGGAGTACATACTGTACGGAAACTGGAACATGTTTTTGGACAGCATCCCTGGCTTTGCAAATCAGATGCTAAGATTCAGCAAAGATGAGTCTTGAAGGTAAGGAACACTTTAGCAGAAGAAAATCATAATATGGGTGTTAGTCATGGGTTGCATTGCCCTGTGAATGAAGGTTCAGCTGAAATAATTTTAAATTAACAATTTTATTTAAACCATCTCTAATTGACTATAGTAAAGCAATGTTAATTTCCTATATGAATGACTCTAGTCTGAACAAAATTGCCATGTTAAAGCGGGAGCTGTAACTGTGGTTGATTTTCTTTGTATTGCCCAGTTTGGTCAAAGCCAAATCCTGACACCAAATCCTAAGACGTACCTATAGAATAGGAGATCCCACACAGAAACGCGATTTAACAGCATCTTTCATAACCAGATCACATTATCTAAGTTCCTATCCCTTTGAAAGCTCTTTTGTCAACACTCAGTGAAGAACGTGGTATATAATGCAGTATATATACTAACATTACATGGTTATTTAGCAAAATATTTTTAAATAAATCACTATACACATTTCAAAGGAATTCTCTCAGTGAGGCAAAGCATAATTTTCAAACTGTCAGTGCTTGATTGCAGGTTTACATTGAGATGCTTTTGAAATTACTAGAAATACCAAGAAGGCAATAATAGCTAGCTACATGAAGATCTAGACAGGAAATCTGAAGTGGAATACCAAAAGTGAAAATGTTTACTCTCTTTTGGTTCTTCTGTACTTATAAAAATGGGAACAAGAGCACTTAACAGAAGCAGAGGTGGTGCACTAGATTTTGCCATCCAACTGAATAATTGTGGTTTATGCTGATAGATGGCTCTGCTTTAAAAATCCCTAAAACACTCACCAGAATTGCTAGTGAAGATGAACTGTGTAACTGCTCTTCTGGCTAATACCCATTAAACAGAGTAACCACATTTCTTCTTACAGATTCTGATATACCCCTCATAGGTAAGCAGTTATTATATTCACCCACCGAGCCTCCTACTCACTCATAATACACCTTTAGCTCACTGTCAAAAATAGCTCTGGAGTTCAAGTGATTTATTTTTGCTCAGAAGGTATTAAGAAACAACTGGGAATCCTTTGTTTTTATTACACAATTTTTGTTAGAAACCAGTGTGGGGAAGAAAGATTAAAATACTAACCTTTGTCTCTTTTGTGAACAATTTGAAGTTTTAGAGCATCTTCTCTCGTGGCATTATTACAATAATAATAGCAAGAATAGTAATAGTCAATTTTGAATTATTTCATTTGAACCTTCACTGGCAAGGCAATGTAATCCATGACTAACAGCCATATTACAATTATTATTATTGTTAGTATTATTATTGTTCCTATGGAGAGTATTTCAAGGACTGTATTACCATACCAGAAAAAGGCTGGTGTTGTTTTTTTTCAACATTCATCATGCAATCATATATATATATATTATATACACAGAGGAGTAGCAATAAGAAACAGGCTTTTATAGTCCTATGAAGTTTCTGGCCATGAGTCCTTGCTTAAGACTGGTGACACAGTTACGGAATTAATAGTATCTCTGTCCCACTTCTGGTCCCCCTGGAATGAGTCCTCCAGGTGTCAAGTCTGATGCCTAGTCCTGTGTCTGGATGTAAGCTCAGCCTTTAACCTACATTGTGACCAGAATCTAGGTGCCATTCCAGCTCTTACTTCAACTTATTCAGCTTTTAATCAAGTTGTCTGTATGAAGGCTCCAGCTTCTCCATTTTGCTGTTCTCTAGCTACAATGTACGCAGCATTTATCCAGTGAGACAGATCATTAGAGGAAAGTATTTTAAAGCCTCAGCCAATTTACATGTTTATCTGGTTGTCCATTGTCCTACGCTGCCCTGTGCAGTTAAGTCAGGGACTTCTTTTATCAAGGGATCAAGGCAAATAATTTTAAGAAAGTTAATTATTTTTAGTGAACAGTTCCAAACATTTTATGGCATTTCTTAGTGATTTTGCTTTCTCCTCCTCTCTCAGTACCCTCACTGTTTCTTACCTTTGGGCTTGGGTTCCTTCGGAGCTAGTCCAGCCCTGCTCCATGACACCTTCCTCCTCTCAAGACCTCTGCCACTGCCTCCGCAGTGCCTGTCCCTCCTGAGACCCAGCCAGGGAAACTCAACTTCCCACTTTTATTCCTGCCACAGCTGGGACTGAACTTAGTTCAGACAGTGGTTGTCCATTCAAAAGCTTGTATTTTGTACCAAATGTCTCTGTTCCCAACCAGTTGGCCCAAGAGTGGTGCACTGATAAGGTGATGGCCCAGCAGTCTGCCTACTACACCCATTTGATATCAAAAGCTTTTGGCTGCTGCTTGGTGTCTGTGGGACAATTAACTGGAAGTGTTTATTGCTCTCTGATAGTCCAACTTATCAAAGCAATAGTTTGGGCAGGAGTCAACATTCCCCGTGGACTATGCCTGCATTTACCACCAATGAGTCTGCTATCACATCACAGATTCTGACTGTTTGGTTGGGGAAATTCAATGTTATTTCATTATTGCAACCATCTGATTCAAAGAAAAGTGATAACTCATTGCTGTACTTCTAAAAGAGTTCATTTTCAGTTTTTTTGACTCATAAATGCATCAACTTTACAAGTTCACTATGGGCTGCAGTTTCTTTACTCTAGTCCAGGAAGGATTGGTGCTATTTTTTTGTAGGTTGTTTTAGGCTGTTTCTTAAAGTCAGCAAGAAACTGGTGCAAGTGTCATCTTTCAGTTGCCACTTAAGTCACAGGCTAAGGTACAGGAGGACAAGCTTCAACTGATCTAGATGTTATAAGGCAATTTCCCAGCAAACTGGCACTGCTGTGCAGTGCTTAAAATCCCTTTCAGCAATGATATGAAAGTCTCAGGGGTGCCATCGCATTGCAAAAATGCTGGCAAAAGGATAAAGTCCCTCAGTGTTTTGTTCTCTCTTCTTTGTTCCTTGCGGCTCCTGATAGCTTGTGGAAATTAATAGGCTGGAATTGAGAGTATTGCTCCTTATTCTGTTGATACAGAGAGATTTGTGTCCTTTCTTTCCCAAATCTCTTTGAAGAAATAAGAAAGGCAGAAAAAACCCACACTTTAGTGGGCTGGCTGGATTCAAATACCAGCCACTGTTGGCCTTTCATTGGTGTTCAGCAGCCTTTGCAAGATTGTTTTGGGAGCCCCTCCAACACACAAATTTGCAATCTGCTGATACATATGCCATGGAGTTGAAAGTGTTTTTCGTTTATCAAGAACCTCTCAGAGCATCCTTATGCTTCCTGCACTGATTCAGGCTTTTGTCAGAGTTACCGCTTACATTTCACCAGTCTTCAGCAGCCAAGATGAGGCATTGCTTCTGCTAGATAGCAAATTCATTCTACAGATGAGCTTGCTGCATGGAGATGTAAAATATTTTACTACTTTCATAATTACAGTGTCAAAAAATTACTGTAAAAAAACTTGTCATTATATCCAACCCAGAAATGTAAATACAAGGTTATGCAACTACTCATCTACTTGCACTTCAGTGTTACTAAAACATTGTCTTAAATGAAGCATTTCCAAACCATACGAGGGGCATGGCCTCCTTATGATCTTGAAGACAAAAACTCTGTGGTGGTTATTAAAACCCCAGCTGCTTTAAGAGTTAAAAGTTGGTCTCATTTTTTTCTCTGACAAGAAAAGTAAGATGGGGTAAAGAAGTTTCTATTTCAAAGCTCCCTTGCTCATCTTAATTTCTCTTTTATTGCAAATGGGCACCATCTTTGTATTTTTTTACAGAGTGTGTTAGAATTGTGGTTGTTTTGTGGTGGAGACCATAGACCATATCCACTGCAGGCAGAAATCTACACAAGAAAAGGTTGCTCTTTCTCCCTTTATCTTTTTTTTTTTTTAAGACTTGCATTCATTTGCTTTCCTGAATAAATGGTCCCAGATATGACTTAGCAGTTGTACTATATCAGTAATATGTAATTAAAGTTTTCCATTGCATGTTTTACATATGAATAAAACAATACCAACTAATCCTTACAAAGTACTATCAAATACATTAATACTCAACCCTAAACTAGAGAGACATTTTAAAGTTTTGTTCCACACCTGAGACGTGCTGAGACAACAAATACAAGTTTATAGCTACAAGGATGAGCATCTTCCCCGATGCAAAGGGATCTTTCACAATGAAAGAAAATGGTTGCCAAAAATATACTGAACATTTGTGAAATTCAAATAAGCAAGGAAAGCTACGCTTGTAAATTCTTATATTCTCTAAGTATCTCATCTACAGAAAATATTGTGTATGAAAAGACTAATTCTATTAATGGAAAGGCAAGATTGCAATGACCTGACATTGTAAAAATACATTGTACTTGCTTTATTATTATTAATTTTTACATTGTTATGGAAGTATCCTCTGCAGTAAATTTGTTGTAAAGAAATGTTTTCAGACAAAAAATGGTGGCTGTCCAGCATTCCCGTCTGCAGCAGTGTTGCAAGCTCAAGGGATCTCAACTGTGAGCAATAAAAATGTGCCTCAGAGTTTCCAAGATGCTTACTAGCTCTTTTTCTAAGCTTTTCATCAATAAATCAATTGAAGTGTAAGATGGTTACTTGAGCAAATGAGAGGGTAATAACTCAGTTTCACTGTATTCCTAAGAAAAAGATTATTTTTTCAACAATTAACAGTTTATAGCCAATTTGTTTCTCACACCAGCATACTACCTCTTTCCAGTTTGGATAACTGCTACCTGATACTTCTTTAGCCCTTGGTTGATACATATGCATAAACAGACATAGTGCTCTGTAAACAGGATTGGAAAATATCTTCTGCCTTCCCTATTAGCACTGAGGGCATATATTTTCAGCCCTTTGTTACCACAAATTATCAAATGGACAGAAAACTTCAGTTCACAAAGGCAGACATCACTGTTCCCTATTTATACTTGTCCTTTCTGACACACCTCACCAAAACCACCCAGAAAGAACCCTTGATTTGTAGTTACACTTCTGCTTGAGCCAAAGTCCAAAATAATGCCTAAATTACTCTCTAGTTTGAAAACAGGGCCCCAGACAGCCATGTAAAAAAATGAGCTTAAAAATGTCAGTAATTTTTACATTAAATCTGATAGTTGTAAAACCCCATTTAAAGGATGAGATGTTTTGCATTCTCTTTTATCTCCTGTATTTTCAACTTCAAAATTTCTCATGCTTTGTATTTCAAAGAATAGTAAGCAATTAAGTAATGTATTAGCTTAAAGTAACGTAAAACCATCAGATTGGTGCATGTTTTAGTGTTCAGTTCTTAGATGCACTGGTTTTATTTGTCTGAATTTCTACATATTCTTTGTCTTCAAAGAAAACTTTAAACAAATGACCCTCTAAATTTACATCTACATTTTCCTGAATCAGCAGGGGGTTTAGCATCAAGCAAAGAGTATACACTGGACTGAATGCTCTCTTTGATCCATAGGTTTGTGCAAAAGCTTTGATATAACAACTGCGTGGAAGAATTCCACAAGTGAATCTTGGCAGTTTGAAGGAATAATAAAGTTCAGGATGAAGAACTGGCCATGCATATGTCTATGAGAAATCATTCTTTATAATCCTGTTGAATTTTCCTAGTTTTTGACCCCAATATCAATAAGTTAATAGTCAAGGTAAAACTGGCCAGATTCTCCGTTACAAGAAGGAACTGTTGCTGGTCAGATAACATAAATTAGCACACTCACTTTAAGGCACCTTTACCAATGAAACACTTTGAAAGACTTGTGGGAAACATCTGTGAAAGACGTGTGCACTCCCATCCCCAGTGCTGCAGTGCCTCTTTTTTGGTCCTGTCTCCCAAAAGTAGAGCCTCAGTCCTGAGAAGCCCACAGAAACTTAATACATCACCTGGGGCCAGAGAATAGCATTTCAGAATTGGATGCTAAGTAGCATGGTGAACCAAACAGCTCTTCAAGTACTTCAGTGTGAAGCCATGTAGAACTAGCCAAAGGGGATGCTCAGTGTCCTAAATAGATGTGACCTACATTTTAGACCTTTGCAAGATTTAGATACATATGGCAGGAACCTCCCTTTGCTCTGGATTTGAAACTATTAACTTCTCATATGGTATGATTACACCTTTTCTCTCTTTATTTTATTCTGAAATTTTATTTTGAAGCAAAAGCATCCCCCTGCTGTGTTATTTGGTCCTCTTCTGAATACTGAAGCATTCACAAAAGGCATAATCTTGTCTTTATTTTCCCCTCATGCCTGAAATTGGTGACTGATCTCAGCTACTTTCTGTGCTGAGGGTCAGGAGGAGTTGGGAAGCCCCACTAAATAACTCCAGTTCAAGTAAACTAACCCAGTTAATGCAATCCTATCAAAATAAATCAAATTTATAATTTAAAACAATAAATAATGATATAAACAATAATATTAAGAGCATTTAAAAGTTTAGCGAGGAATTAGTAGTTTTGCTAACATTGCTCCTCATCCTCCAAGCACGTCTCCAGCAGTGGTGGGACAGAGGTAAAAGAAAAGGCTTCCCCAGGTGGAAGACGTTCCTGCCAGTACACGGGGAGCAGGAAAAGCTGTTGTTGTCCTGCACCCCTCTTTCTATAGGAGTCTGCAGAAAAAGCGGAGTCGGCTGTGGTTTGGAACTGCAGCCGCCTGGGGCTGGGTTTTCTCACTCCTTTGCACAGAAACAGCCTGAAGAGAGTGTGAAATGCTGCCTATGAGACCAGAGGAGGGATGAGATGCTGCAACCCAGGGGCAGCCAGGTGCTAAATGAGCCTCTGACCTCCTCTCCACCACCCTTTCGGCCTGTCAGCCCCGCTTTCTCTACACTTACGTGCATTTTCTGCAGAGATTTGATCTAAAATCTGGTATTTCAGCCCAGCAGAGAAGGCATGCAGGACCTGGAGGGGGTTCAGGTGAGGGGCTGGTTGCTGCCACCTGACAGAGGGGTCATACCTACCCCGTTCTCAATGGTGCTAGTCTCTGCACTTGGTGTTTCAAGTGTAGGGCAGGCTGTGCTCACCCCACTTCTGGATTGTCCTCCAGTTTCAAAGCTGTAGTGTCTGCACTTCTGAGCTCACCTTGGGCTTCCTTCCCCACTGCTGGTAGTCATGGGTCTGTGGGCAGCACAGTTGGTTAATGCTGCTTTTATGATTTTCTACCCTTTGGGGTAGAACATTGCTATTAGGCATCAAATCCTTTGATATGTGTGTTGGATTTTTGTCACTTTGAGGCAAAATTCTGGGCAAGCTGAATTGTCAGTTTATCCTTTAATCCTGGTAGCTCAGGTAAGCTGGTGTCTTTTCTCTGTGAACCAACAGAGCAAAGCAGTGGGGAAATAAACATTAATCAAGAATGTAGACCACCCTGGATAGACTGAAAGTGGTGGGAAGCATGGATGAATTCTCCAACGTCATACAAACTGAGCTGGTATCTACAAACAGCGTTTTTTAGGCTGGGAGAAGATAAGCTGCAATTCAGTGTTGAGTGCTGACAGGCGAGTCAGACTAACATTTAATTTCTAAAGGGTACGGAAAAGAGTATTTACTGGTTTCCGAATAGGAAGTAACTTATTTTTATTTGATTTCATTTAATTTCATTTTGCTAAAGTAAAAATGCCCTATTTCTACTGTATATCAAACAAAAGAGCTTGGTTAGGATTTAAATGCCTACATATGTAACATGAGTGGTTTTGGCTGTGTCTACACTGTTGTGTGCTGCTCTTAGGAGTAGATCAAGACTATCATTGTTGCATATCCACAGTTCTTGTCAATACTGCTCTGGTGCAGTATTTTGGGAAGAAAGAACATAAATGCAAATTTATTGTAAGATATATATATATATATATATATAAAATAGCCCCCCGTCCCTCAGGGTGCCCTTACCTCAAGAGTGACTGGTTCCCAATTTTCAGCGATTATATTTGCCTTTGATATCATGTGGTTGAGAAGACAGCTCAGTCTACTTTCTTACATGAGTTTCTGAGTTTTTCTGTATGTTCTTAAAGGGTGTTCAACTAATACGTGAGCATCACCCAGACCCCATGGTACTGATCCTCCTGCCAGTGAGCTGAGGGAACGCTATCCCAGCAAAGTCAAGGCAGAGAAGACTGAGGTGGGCTTCAGGTTTGCTAAGATGCTGATGACAATTCAGTACTGGTGCACCCTGAGTTTAGCACTGCACTGCATTTGGAGCCTTTTTCAGTGCTCCCAGTAAATGGAAATACAGATTTACAAGGCAGCTCTGTCTTTCGGGTAGCTCTGTCTATGAAGGATATATGTAAAGAGCTAAATCTTCCGAGAAGTGTAGGCAGGAGATAGATGTACAAATCCCCAGGAGTTTTAAAATTTAAAGAGTTTCTGTTGGTAAGGCTCCACCTGTTCCTATATTGAAGTGGCCCTATTTACAGGGAGAATTAATTCTCTGGAACCCACATCTTGCCACTACCAAGTGGAATTTCCCTGAGCACTTTTTGAAAGAGACATTTGCACTTTTTGAAAGAAAGAAAAGTATTTCCTGATGCAGCTCTGGGGTTATGGATTAGTGCTTCAATCCCACATTAAAATAAGTTCCTTCACACTGTTTTCTCAAAACTTCTTGAATTCCAGAGAAAAAATAATAATAAAAGAATAAAATTCAGCCATTTCCATAATCTAGAGTTGTTTGCTCTAATGTGCTGGCTTATGTGGCACCTACCCTTAGGTATCTCAAATTTCTTTGGACATGGTTTAGGAAGCCTAAGTGCTGGATCTTGGATGTTGTTGATTTGGACTGTCTGGACCATGACTTGGAGCAGAAGTACTGCATTGCTTAACACTGTGGAATAAAGCCAAAGTGTGAATTCCTTGAATGCTGTACAAATAATGGCATCTTATTTCCCAGCTGTCTGTGTGATGTAAGGCCTTGCTGTATCCATGCCTCAGCTCAGTGGGGCACACTCATATGGGGTCAGCTCTATGGGTCTGATGCATTTCAGATGTCTCAGATTCACTGTGAATGTACCATATATATAGTTTTATCATTTAGGTTTCTGTTTAAGAATTTCCAAAAAGAAGTTAAAACATCCTTCCCAAAAGATGCACCTTTATTTATTTCTTCACAAAAGATCCTTTATTTATTTGTTTTTATTTTTCAGGTTGTGTAGAGGATTCAGCACAGTAATATGTTGCATTTTCTACTCACTTGAATTCTGATTTCCTATATTGCCATGCTGATTATCCTATATTGCTATGCTGATTTTCCTAAACAAGCTTAGATCTTTCTTTAGTCTATTCCCTTATATGTCTTTCCAGTAAATAATGTCCATCCTACCTGGTGAATGAATGACTAGATGATTCAGTTGTATTCTCTTTTTCCTGTATCTTGCATGTAAAGAGAAAAGGGATTGTTAATAAACATTTGCAGTCTATGTTGGCAAAGTTGAATATATGAAAAAGCTTTTCCATAGTATGGTTGTTAACATGCCGCATGTGTCCCTGTGTTCCTTGTTTCATGCAACATTGCTATACCTAATTAAATTAAAATCTTCTGGAGCCACGGTTTTATTTTTGCTTTATGCGCACACTGCAAGAACTTAAAACCTGTTCCCTTCTCGGTTTTTTTTTTTTCCTTTGGGGTGGTCTTTTGCATTTTTAACATACTTCCCCCATTGCTGTTCATTCCTCACCTTAGGGTTTCTCCTACTCTGATGCATGAGGAGGAGAGCCCCTAGTTCGCCCACTGCTGCTCCGTGTGGGTCCCGGCAGGGCTGTGCAAGGCTCAGACATGGGCACAGCTCGGGGCCTGCTCTCGGCCCAGGGACAGCAGCCTGTGTTTGTGGGGACAGCTCGGGGTCTGCTGTCGCCTCACGGACAGCAGCCTGTGTTCGTGGAGAAGACCAGGGGCTGACGGCACACAATGACATCCAGGACTCGGCGCGGTGCTGCGGTCCATGTGCGATACGACTTGTGGGCCGGGGAGATCATCCCGTGCCTGTTGCTCCCGAGCAGTGGCACAGCCCAAACCTGCTCAACTCTCCTTCTTCACACTCTGCCTTGCAGCGACAGCCAGGACAGCCCCAGGCCTGTCCCCCGCGTCCCTCGCCGCCGTGGGCCGTGGCCGCGGCGGGGAGACCCCTCGGCTGGGCAGAGCTGGCAGGTCTCGGCCCAGGGGGGGCTGGTTTGTGCCCGGACAGCAAACCCCGCACCGCNCCTTCTCCTGATCCCAGTGTAACCCCGGCCCCCGACCTGCCCCATCCCGGGGAAGGGAAAAGGTAAACCCCGGGGTCTGAGATAAGAACAGTTTAATATTTGAAGCAAAATAACGTATAATAATTATACGGATCATACTAATGATAATAATTACAAAAATAGTAATAAAATAATAATGATAATAATCGTAATGAAAAGGAGAGAGAGCAGTAAAGCCCCAGAGAAATAAGTGATTCCCAATACAGTTCCTCATCACCCACTGACCGATGCCCACCCCGTCCCTGAGCAGGCGTCGGCAGCTCCCAGCTCACTCCCCCCCAGTTTCTATACTGAGGACTGTGTTCCTGCTCTGGAATATCGCCTTGGCCAGTCCGGGTCAGCTCGCCTGGCGATGCTCCCTCCTGGCTTCTTGTG